>QRAA01000256.1:0-115688 GCA_003670145.1 Fusarium subtropicale | reverse complement strand
TGCAACACTCCACTCGATGCACATGCTGTGCTGAGGAAGAAATCAAGCCCTTCCGTTCCCCTCTCCCCCCGTCCAGCAATCCTTTAAGCCTAGCCCACCCCCGCGTTACCTTGTCTTTGCTGGCTTGGTTTCTTATTCTAGTTCTTCACTCCCTTGAATTTTACCGGGAGCGATATTACCCCAAAAGACTCCCAAGTCATGCGCCGTTGCATCCTCAACACGTCGAATTGAAACCACCCCCCGTTCGACGACAATACGTTATTATACCAACCAACAGTCGATCATTTAACGAAATTAATATCGCCGATCATACCCCAAGACAAGCGTTGACACTTTGCGACAAAAAAAGAAAAGAGACAATACCGCAATCATGACGATGCTCGAGGCTGAGATATGGACCTGGTACGGTCTATCGTGGGTTATTGTTATCGCCAGACTGTAAGAATAATTACAATGTTAATTGGGGACAATTGAACTGACATTCTGGTTTACAGGATATCAAGACGAATGTTGCTGGGTTCAGTCAAGAAGCTACAAATTGAGGATTATTTGATGATAATAGCCATGGTCCGTCAAACTTTGCGTCTTCCTACTGTTCAATTGGTCTAACACAATGCGCAGTTCACCGATACACTCCTCATGGTGGGCATGTCCATCATTTCGCAAACGAGCAGTAACCTCATCGACCCCAGCGAGCACGTTATCTTGGACGCAGCAGAAATCGCCAGACGAGAATATGGTTCCAAATGGGTTTTGGTGGTTGAGCAGATGCAAATATTGACCATCTGGTTGATGAAGTATTGTCTGTTGCTTATGTACAACCGTCTCACGTTAGTATCCCGCCGCATCGCCTCAGATCTCCGTTCTAACCTTGTTGCAGTATGAGTTTGAGCCAGAACTTGGCTGTCAAGTTTGTCGCTGCCTATGTCACTGCCGGCTTTGTCGTTATGGAGATTTTGTATCTTGGAGTCTGGTGTCGCCCATTCAACCAGTACTGGGCTGTTCCTCCAGAGAACAGTATGTCCAGCCTCAATGCCTTGTCTTTGTTTTGCCATGCTAACAGTCCCAGCTCAATGTTCCGCTGCGACGAACCATCTTATCACCAACGCCGTCATCAACATCACATCCGACGTCATGATCATCCTTATCCCCATGCCAATCTTCCTTAAATCCCAGCTCCCATTGAAGCGCAAGGCCGTCCTCATCGGTGTCTTCGCCCTCGGCGCCTTCACAATCCTCTCCGCCATCCTCAACAAATTCTACTCCTTCAACGAACCATTCGGCTCAAACTGGACATTCTGGTACATCCGCGAGTCCTCTACCGCCATCATCACCGCCAACCTTCCATACATCTGGACTCTCCTGCGCCGCATCTTCAAGCTCGGCTCCTTCAGCGGTTCGACCTACGGAAAGAGCACCAACAACCCATCCAAGGCTTACCGGTCAAACTTCACCAACCATCGCTCCGGTGTGCGCTCGCAGATCCGCGCCGATCACACTCTGCACCAGGTGGATAGTGAAGAGGAGATCAACAACAGCTATGCTTTACCGCTAAAGATCTACGCCAAGCGCGAGGTTCAGATTACCAGCGAAGACGCAGGCCCCGAGGATCGAAGAGGTCCAGTGGGTTGTATTCCTGACGAGTTGATGAGCCATAGCAAAGACAGCGTGCGTACAGAAGACATGGAAACGTCCTCTGAAAGATCCGCAGCTGGCGTTGTCAAGGTATATCACGGAGTATAGAATTTCTTTTAATGTTTTTTTTTTATATTGATGATCTATTGGTTATGTCACGCCTGGATCAGAATACCCAGAGATGTATATTTTCTTTTTCTTTAAAAAACCATATAGATAGAATATCCGTGCCTTGCAGCACAAGCATAGACAAAAACAAGACGAATGCGTCACATTTCAAGAAGCAACTTAGCCTATCACTTCCAATGTGAGATAAGCGTTATAATTACGCGAGACGTCACCGTTGGGTCTACGTCTAACCCATGCGTTTACCTTCGGAGCCATTGTCTGCATACAGCTAGCGAGTAATCTCCACGAGGGATTAAAAATATCCGAGTCAGCTCCGACCTGAACTTGGCCCTGAACCAACACATGTCAGCGAGCTCTCAGGGGACGACTATTGGTAAATGGCTCCTCTAGCCCGAATCCTTCGTCTACTCCTTTTCCAACTAGCTTCGTTCTTTCGGGCTATTGCATCTCCGCGACAAACCCGTCCTTTCCCGGTTTTGAAGGGCTACCAACTGTCAGGACTCTGGCGCTAGGTCATGTCCGCGACCACCGGCGTGTTACACCTGGGCAGTCGTCTCGTCCCAAGTTTTTGGACTCGATAAGACTAAGGTAGCGGCTTGCAGATCCGGTTGAAAGGGGCTCTGACCCGAGTATTGTCTAGCCTCATCCTATTATGAGAGTGTTGGTCATCAATAGTGTGCTGTCACTGGAATTAGTGTTATCACCACCACGTGGTATTACGGTGTTTCCATCCTCCGTCAGCTATTACTACTGCCTGCCTGACTATATGGCTTCCCAGATAGGGCAGCCTAGCCTCTTTGATATTTTGTAGTTGTAGATTTATGTTAGCATTATGGACACCAGGAGTAGCATGACTCAGGCAGTGATGATTAGTTCTAATACACTTTTCTGTCTCATTTATACTTGGATCATCTGGGACAAGACAGAAACATACAACCAGCTTAGTCGGTAGTCGTCACTTCTACATTGAAGAGCCATCGATTTGCTGCAAACCGATGTACAAACTATTCCGAGTAATATGGACATTTGAATCACACCAGCTAAGTAAATGAATAAACAAGTATGTAGAATTGCGCTATGGTATATAAAATCTCTTCCCAAACTCATACAATCTAGATTTACAATCTCGCAGCTGCGTTTCCTCCAGAGCAGCAACTCTTACCACCAAAAGCCAACTGGCTGACCTTGTCATGCTGATCCAAAGCACCCTTCTTCTCGGCTACTTGCGTAGGAGTGATAGAGTAGCTAGGCGGCACATCCATACAAGGGTTGTTGGTGAAGAAGTTCCTTGGGCGAAGCAGCAATGTCATGGGCTCAACGGGCATGATGGGGAAGTCCTCAGGGGCAGGAATGTGTGTGACTCCGAATGTGTGCCACAAAACAATGTCTGTGTTTTCGGTGCTGGATGTTCCCTCGGCGATCCACTCGGGGAGACCCAGGGAGGGCTCACCGGATGTTTGAGGGACGTGGCGACCTGCAGCCCAGAGTTCGTCGTCGCGGTCTGAGAGATGTTAGCATCCAAGTCTTTCGTGGTGATGGTTGATGTATGAACTTACAAGGAGTGACGTGCACAGCGTGGCGAGCAAAGCCAGCACGCTTCCAAACAAGAGATCCCTCCTTAGGCAACAAACCGGGAACCTCTCTGCTGACAAGCTTGTAAGAGGCAGGCTTCTTAGAATAAGGGTGCAGCTTGTTCTCGTTGACCATTTCCCATGTTCGGCTTGTCGCGCCGTTGTAGTCCGTCTTGGCCTCACCACTGGTGCGAAGCTTGGTCTTCTTCGCATAGAAGGCATTACCGTATTTGTTCTGTGGGCTTCCAACTGGTGCCTCACTGGCGACAGTGTCAACCATATTAACAGTGTTGTTCACACCATCGATCATGGGGTTCACACGCAGACAGAAGAGATGCTGATGGTTGTGAGCGTTGACCTGGGGGTACACCTCTGTTCCCCAAGGGCCAGCATCTTCGCCCTCGTTGAGAGCGTATGTGTTGAGGATACCAGTGAGCTTGATCTCAGGCTGGATGGTGCCGTCTTGGTGGAAGACCCATTGACATGCATACTCGTAGTTTGCCGCTGTGAAGATCTGCTGCACAATGAGCTTGCGCGCGCGTGTGACGGTGACAGAGTCATCGCGGAAATCGGTGTGCTTGAAAAGAATTCCGTTGTCTTCCTCGTGGATGCAAATGGCGTTCTTGATAGTGCGGATGGATCCGTCACGAGCCGCAAATTCGGCATCGAGATAGTGGATCACACCCTTGCAGTCACAGCCCAGGGCGAGCGAGTTGGCCATGTATCCGGCGCCGTACTCGCCGAGATCAAAAGCGTGCTTGCGCTGGTGAGGATGCTCTGGTGCGCCGTAAGGAACGACCATTTCGGATAGGGAAAGACGGTAGAATATGGGTCTCTCGATGCCCTTGTCGGTAAAAGTGATATGGTTCAGCACGATACCCTCCTTATAGTTGAAACCAATGTGGAACTTGAAGTTCTGCCATGAGAGAACGCGACCATTCATGGTGAAGGATACACCCTCTGGCTGAGTGATGTTGATAGGCTTGATATCCTTGCGGTAACCACCATTCTCGTTGATGTAGCGTGGGATGTAGTCAATGGGCTTCTGCTTGCTCAATGGGCGACGCACGCTGGGGATGTCGATGTGAATGATGGTCTTCTTGGCGGCGTCGTAGATGGGGCAAAAGTCAAGAGGATACTGGTACTGGAAGCAATCGGGGTCAGGGCGGTAGTACATGAGTGCTTGCTGAAGACGGATGTTGCTTCCGAAACGCTCATCGTAGCCAATGGTCCAGGGATCGCAGTAAACTTTGTGCATGTCCTCTTTGGGGATACCGGAGATTTCACATTGTTCAATGACCTTGGGATCCTCACGGATGATAGCCTCGACCAAAATGAGTTCTTCGGCTGTGATCTGATCATCTTGTTAGCCAATTGACCGGTTAATTGACCTGTGAAATGAAGGGGCTTACAATTGGTTGAAGACCATCCAGCTTCTCCCACTTCTGCACCTTTCTTGTCTTGAGATCGACAAGTGCATCGTGAACGGCTCCGTCGGGAAGAATCACAGTGACGTCTGCGATTCTCGCAGGCTTGTTACCCTCAGAGGGATGCTCAAGCCATCTGAGCATGTCTGCCTTGCGTGGCTCATGGAGGGTGACTGCATTGAAGAGGAGCTGGCCAGATTGATACTTTCGGATGACATCCACCGCAGCAGAGATCTCGTCTCCGGTGAGAGGGTCAAAGGGATGATGTTGTGTAAGGCCCATGATTGCTATGTTTATGTTCAAAAGACTTGACTAGAGAAGAAGTACAAGAGAGCAGAGAAAGAAGGAGGAAAGGTCATGATATATAGTGTTTTCTCAGGAAGCGAAACATGGCTCATCCTGGAAACAAACATTGCCGATACCGACTCTTTTTTCCGTATCGGGTCTGATTTGTGATAGTGTCTATAGATGCGGGGAGATAGCTGTCGACCTTGTCATGTATCGCGGGGTGAAGGGAGCCTCAACGGAAAGATAAACCGGAATGGGAATAGTTGCAGTTGATAAGACATAGTGGCGGTTCTCCCCCGCTTTCGACTCGACATCTCGTGATGGAGACGTCTTAGTGGATGATTTGATTTTCGACTAAAGAGGTAATTTTAACCAGGATACCAAGATGTGATAGGCAAAGCATGATAAGATAATCAGTCATCAGTTTATTAGTAGTTATCCGATATCACTTCGATATGACACATTTACATATAAATCACGGCAGATTGATCATGGAGTTGACTATTAAATTGATGAGCTGTTTTCCCAATTGGGATAATATTCTGTTCTTGAACATGGAAGATGCCAGAAAGATTATCTCCAAGTATGGGGGACATTGAGCCCTGGTTTGAAGGGTTGTTGTCATCATGTACATCCTGATCTACGATACGGGCCGTTAGATTCAATATCAGATACTATTGCGTCTTTTTCGAAAACCATTGTTATTATACTATGTCTCTAGCTGTACTGCTCATTGTCGTAGCAGTTAATCCTCCATCAGTACCCGACGTCGGTGCAACGTCGCTCTTGCCAATTGGCACAAGAGAGCGATCGACAAACATAGGTCCGTTACTCGCTTCTGACGATCCTTCGTTTGGTTGTCGTATTCGGGGGAGGATATATTGGACAAGTTGGTTTGTAGGCGGGCCACA
The DNA here is from genome assembly GCA_003670145.1 of Fusarium subtropicale. Taxonomy (NCBI): domain Eukaryota; kingdom Fungi; phylum Ascomycota; class Sordariomycetes; order Hypocreales; family Nectriaceae; genus Fusarium; species Fusarium subtropicale. The sequence continues at coordinate 109,727 of QRAA01000256.1, read as the reverse complement.
AGCTACCATAACGCCAACATAAAGTTCAATATTGCCCAAGACAACAATTGCATTTGCAGATTTATCTATAAAAACCTGTCAGTACGTGCTTCGTACCGCAGCCGCTGAGATAGACATACCTGTTGCCCTTGGAATTGGAAGGATCTTTAATTGCATCACCAGCCGGACAAGACTGACTACAGTAAGGCTGGCATCCTGTTAGTCATTGTTGATCACTCGCAACAACACAATGCAGGAAAGACTTACAAAATACCCATGCCAAACATACTGATTACTTTGATCTTCTTGCGTTGTCTGAGTCCGATGTTGTGGAGTTGTGTCATTGGTAAGATGAGCATCCATGTATCCAGAACAAAGCTCACCGCCGTGTGTGACAAGCCGATTTTGAAATTGACATTATAGGCTTTGAAGGTGGTAGTTAAATCTGACCCACCATCCCATATCTTCCCAACAGAGTTTCCCAGTGTAAGATTGAGGACAATTATAACTATCGTTGACAACAAGTTGAACGCTATGGTCGCCCAGACCATAACTCTAAATTTGTCGTCGGGGAATATGCGAAGGTAGAAAAACAAGATCGAGGTTTTGGCCGCAGTAAGACCTGAAATGCAAGCAATCTGCCAAATGAACATGTGCTATAAGATTGTGAGAACAAGAGCGTTCCTAAAGTCTAAGTGAGGCTCAACATCGAGCACATACCTTGAAAAGTTGACGTAGATTGTCATTTCCGTCGCTATATATTGTTGCAAGGGACCCAAAGCCATCATTGATCGCTGTAGTTAAAGACCAAGTTAGAACCAGAACCTGGAATGGAGCTTTCAGTACAGATCTTACCAAGTAACACAAATACCGTGGTTAGTATCGTAATTAACTATTGTTATCAGCGAGGTGACGAGGTAGAGAGATGGAACACGTACAAAGGCTATTATAGCCCACGTATCATCACGTCCCCAAGGTGTTTTGACGATCAACCTGGATGCTACTCGCAAAAAAACGAATGTGAAAGAGAATGATGCAAAAACGATTATGATATACCGAAACATCTGACGGTCGTCTCTTGTGGGAACCATACATATTGACGCGACAGCATTCTGGAATTCTGTTGTTGAGTTGTGTTAATACCATAAAGAACTACAGGTCGAAACGAACTTACCAAGTCCTTCTTTTACTGGACAAACTTTAGTAACACAGTCCGATACGCGATTTTGCATATCTTTGTTTTTGCACATGTCTTGCACAGTCTGGCTCGAGCCATTCCCGCTGTTGAATGCTTCAAGCGCACACGGTATCTTGTTCCCCGTGTCAGCAAATTTGAAACAACCCAAACTACGCTTCACTCACTGAACATTTCGGTATATCAGCTAAGGATACGGCCGCAGTAAAAGCCGACAAGAATACCACGGAGAGCAGAAATGACACTCTCATGGTTGGTGATCAGATCTCACATCAGGCTTGGGGGGGTCAAATTTCGCAGGGTGACGAACGATATGAAATGGTGGGAACAACATAAAGTCAGAGTAATTCCACTATAAGTAATGGGGTCACACATGATCTAGACCCGGTTTAGGTTCAACTTCCAGGAACGGTTGGCGTTTTAATACTCCTAGTCGAGGAATGTTTGCGGAAGGCTGGCATTCCTCACCGAACGTTTCGCGCGAAAGGCTTAAAGGGGGCGCGAAGACAATGGCTGGAGTAGGACTCGCAGACACCTGGTTGGTTGCTGGAATGGGAGATCCGAGGCTTAAGCCATTACGTTTTTGCTACGGATTTTACTGTTAGCAAGCTGTAGTTAGACTGTGGTCCATATGACCATACGAAATACGACTGGAAGACCGTCCATCAAGTTTGCTACCAGATATGTAGTTTCGTGAGATGTATTAGTAGTATCATCAAGTGTATTACTCCAACTACAGAGACTTTCAGGCAACAAGCTGCATGCCAGTATCGCAGTATGGGGACGGCGTCTATAGCTACTTCCAAGGGTCTAATACAAGTCTATGGGATATTTTGCACATGTTTTAGACCCCCGACTCAGCAGTAGAAGAAATGTGCTTGTTGATGTTTTCGATCGGCCGAATAATGGAGAGGATACGCGCAACGTGTTGCGTACAACGATGAAGACGTTGACAGCCAGTGCCGAGCAGAACCCACAGGCCACGGTTGAAGAATCTAGGTTTGGAAGCTTATGGTGATACCTCTGCTTCGAATCCACAGGAGCAGATCTGCAGGTTAAATGATGTCAGAGTGCTGTATCCGCTTCTGTGTTAACATGCCATCGATTATGACTGGTGGAAGTCACTCAACACACGGCTCAGAGGCAGATGTTGAGCGATTCAATTATCACATATTGATCATCAGTGGATTTCGAGCTCTTTCTGCCTATTGATATCCCAAACCTAGACCACAACCTCCAACTAAGCTCCTACTCATGTACCAGAATATCACATAGAGAGACGTTGAACTTGACAGGGATGATGCGGCGTGTGGCGATCATGACATTCATGGGTTTAGTATCTACCTTGGCAGAGTACAAAGTATAGCAAAAAATGAGCAACAAACAAAAGTAATGAGAGGAAAGTTTATAGCAAACACTGGCTTCAATTCAATGACGCGCGGGTTGCGAGTGGTGCTTGGAAAATGAGAGCACAGTAGAGGTCTTATCTGATAATAAGGTCGTTTCTCCTCAACAAGCGTAATCCCGGGTGACGCAATTGGTTAGCGTGTCAGACTTTTACAGCTAAGTAAATCTGAAAGTTACGAGTTCGAGTCTCGTCTCGGGAGTTCTTTTTATTTTTTATTTCTAATGCCCATTATGACCTCTGAGATGAAAGGAATTGAATGGAATAGTTTTGGAAGTGATCAGAGGTCTGTAACGTGAGTTGTGGTTGATTGAAGTTGGGATATTGTGGTGCGCACACAAGTTGACCCCACATTTCAATGACCGCGACATGTATCAAATCGATGTCTAATAACGAGATAGATTGGAATTTAATATGATAATCAATGGAACATAATTATATGGTATCTACAAGACTTATTGTGCTGTTATGGGGATGTTGCTGGGCTGAGTGATGCTGCAGTCAAGAGGCTCACAGAGTCATCCATGATCAAGTCATTTGTAATCATATGGGCAGTTGATATATTATACCGGCAGAGAGAATAAAAACACAGTGATGATTCCAAGTCACGATTGGGAGACGTTTTGGAAAGAGTTCAAAGGGTTGGCCATATCGTCAGGGCCCACGAACCAAGGACTACAAACAGACCTCTAGATATACGCATTTCAGTCTATCTAAGATCTGATCACAGAAGGTAAGGTCGAGCGGTTTCTACCTGCTCTTATATCTTTGTATCCAAGTCCAGGCTCCCACATCCAGCCATGTCTTGTTGACTTCGTGATGCGCAAGTGTCGCATCAGAGTGCCTTTCGAAAAGTTTATGAGTGTACAAAAGTTGAACGACGTCTCTCAGAGCTTTCCTTAGATCACAAGGACCTCTGTCGTAATGGCGCATTAGGCTATCATTTCAGCTTGACACGGGTCCCTTACTCTTCTGCGTGATCACCTGTGTCCAATTGTCTGTCCCAACTGCATTTGCACAGCCATGATTACAGCCTGGCAGTCTACATCCTACTCAAGCGATCCTGAGTAGTCTCTACCTAATGCAGACCTGTGTAGGGTCAGATATGTTGTTTACAGCTTACTAAATTACAGCCGAGCTGTAAGGACCTTGGGTCTTGTAAGCGTGACACTTGTCCTTCGGAACAGATATCCCCATATTGGATAAGTCTTCACAAGACTAGACTGACTGGCTATACTGCACACCGATTCACACAACAATAGGCCGGTTTATGCTGAGTTCCTCCACTTAGTCGTCGTGTGCTCGGCGCAGCAAGCAGTAGTCTGACAGCTGTTCTCACTGCCTGGCTCTCGATCACTTTGCCAAGCAATACGATTCTCCATACACTCTTTTGCGTAGAGAAGGCGAATTCTTACGAGTTCTCCATGGACAGGGTCGAGTCCGAGCCCGAGAGGCCTCGCTGATCTTGTTGCTGCGCCACATTAAAATGTGGCGTAAGGCCGGTGGCGCATTACGTTGAGGTTATCACGGGTTGGACCGAGGCTTCCGAAATTCACCGTACATGCAGACATGACTATCTACTATGTAGTGAGTCGCTGGTCATATTCTGCGGGTCTTCAGCTATGATGTTTCTGCGAATTGTTGAGGGGGATATGGAGCGGTGTAGAATTCGGGACGTGGGAGCTGTAGGGTAGAGTTCGAATTTTGTGTCAACAATTTAGTTCACTGTAATCCAAGTCATGAAGACATTAACAACAATTTAATTTGATAGGGATTCGGTTCGGGTTATAGATGTGCTCCAAAGTCATTGGTTTGAATCTTAACTGTGCATTTCACTTGGACGTGCAATGTGATAATAGACGGCATGTGAACATGATAATTTGTGCCACTGCGCAGTGCGGTGCTCAGCGGTTCAATCACCGCGTAGAATTTAATGAAACTCGCAATCTTTGGGCTATGCACATCCCATTTGACGCGCATTAGAGCGCTCTGTATTCGTATTATTACCGAGATCATAGCAACACGCCCATGTCGTATTCTTTTTGCCATAGAGCGACGCGTCTCTACGCCCACTAGGCGCGTCAAACGAGCCTCGTTCGGCAACTGACATCACGAGTTTCCCGCCGAAGCTTCCGCCACAAGCAAAGTCTCATGAATCATTTACTCCAACGTACAGACGAGCCCTCCCTCACTAGACACTACGCGTTCATCACTACCGCGACTACCTTGACAATGCCTCGACACTGCCTCAAACTATCCCTCACAAAGCAAAACCCAAATGAATCTCCTTCTCAATAGAGAAAAGTCCAACTAGATCACATCAATACTCACGTCCGATATGCTATACCGTACGGAGCACTGCTTACCCGCCGGTGATAAAAAGTTCTTATTGACGTCATGGAAAGAACACGGGCGCCAAGCAAGAAAAGGAAGCTCCAAGAAATGGGAATGGAAAGTTATGCAGGCAAAATTAAGCTTATCCATGGAAAAACAGGGGTTTACCAACGGCATTGAATTACAGGATCGGACAAAGTTGTGGTTGCAGGATTGTTTAATTTGAGTTGAGCATGGACCCGTCTCTGGTAGATTGCATGTTTTCGTCGGCTTGTGATTTGTTATTTCGCCATGGACATGAGACGAGGGAGGTTTAGTTGCAGATTGCACTGCCTTGTTGCTTGTCTCGATTGTTGGGTATTTTGTCTTGGCATCGGGAAAAGACGAGATACCGAAAGACAAAGAAGTAGCAAAAAGGATTAGCTTGGGAAGGACAGACAAGCATTGCATTGTCAAGTTGATCGTTCTGCCGTGATTGCCAAGATGCAACGGGGAAGCGCCCGATGCGACATGGCCTGCAACCGTTTCGACCATCTTGTTTTTCTTGCTTTTGACATTTTCGCATCGTGACTTTTTCTCTTGTACAGGTACAGCACACCCTCACAACGCAGAGTCGAACGGTTAATGGTGGCACAGATCTGGTGATGATGAGATGAGTTGGTAAAGGACTTTGGCGTGTTTCTTTCGGTTGTGGACCAATCCTGTTTCTACACAATTCACCGGTAATTCTACTGGCTGAAAAAGTCATAACGCATGGGCTTGGGTGGGGGGGGAGCGACACCAGTAGAGTAATCGATCGACAAAGGGGCTATGCTTGAGAATCAAAGTCAAAAGACGGTAGAGATGACTGTCACAAGGAGCATTTTAGAGGCTGAGAGAATTACCCTCTATCAACTTTAAAAACTGGAACCAACACTGACAGAGTCGTAGGGGATATCGCCTCCCGAGGCATCCCATTGCGCCCCTATAATTCGTGTCGTAGCAAGGGATTTGGAGGAGATCTAGCGTGGATGGGCGGTATTAAGCTTAAAAAACGAGGCTTAGACAATGACGGAATGGAGTTACCTTGCGGAGTTTTTGGGGGGTGGGGTTTCCCTGGAGATTGAGATTGGATTGGATGAAGAGAAAAGCAACTTGTTTTTGTGATTTGGGGCCAGGTTGTGTGACATGGCGGTTAGGAGAGAGAGCCTTGGCAATGGGCAGACATGGTCGACAAGTACAGTACACCTTTAGTTTCAATTTGAAGTCATTCAGAGTTGGTCATCTTTTGGGGTGCTACGTCAGGAATTATTCCAACTCTCAAATACTCTGTTTTGTTTTGTAGGTGCCTACGGTGAGATACAAGTGCTGTCAGCATCTGGAATCATGTCAACGCACAGAGACTCCCCCCTGTTCGTATACCCAACCTAACCGCCAAGGTCTAGCTCGTTTGGAAGTATCAAAGCAATTATTTCGTTTCGGCCCCGTCCAGCGCCAATCATTTCCCGCCGCCTAGATCTTGGCAGGCCTCGTGGCTGTGGCTGTGTACGGGAAGTGTATTTTCACTCCCCGGTCAATATCGCCCAGGGTTGACCTGATCAGCTCCCCAATATCTTGGCCTTTTCTCCTTCTCTATTTCTCTTCCAGTCTCGAATTTCACTGTTGAAAATAAGACAATTCATCCATGAATTGACTGTCTGAAAATACCACCTTTAATCATGGATTCAGACGCCCCGGCCAAACGCCCGAGGGCCCCTACAATTACAGTTGACACAGCTGCTGTAGATTCAACCCACTCACCCGGTAAAGCTCCAGTGCGATCGCCCGCCCGTTCTCCTTCAACCAACTCTATTTCATCAATCACCATATTACCATCCAAACGAACAACCACTGACAACTCCTCAGGAATAGAATCCATCAACGCATCTCCATCTCCTCTAGACGACACAAACACCCTCGCCGTCCCAACATCAAAGTCACGCGCCGAATCATGGGCTTCTTCCTCTCCCTCGACCAAAATAGGTACCGACCACGAACAATTATCCCGCGACGTCGAAGCCCTGCGAAAAGGCGACCAGCAGGAAATCCTCAAAGCTGATCCCGGTGAAGAGGCTCACTTTATTGTCGAGAACAACCCTTTCGCCTTCTCCCCAGGACAACTCTCGAAACTTATAAATCCCAAGAACTTACCCGCCTTTGTCGCCCTCGGTGGACTACCGGGTCTGGAGAAGGGTTTAAGGACAGATTCGAAAGCGGGATTGAGCCCTGACGAGGGGAAGCTACATAATGCGGTTTCTTTCGAAGAAGCGACCGCGACAAAGGAGGGATTCAAGGCCTCACCAACGCCAGATGTGATACCATCAACAGAAGCTCACGACGAGACCCACACAACAACAGCCAAAGACGCCTTTCCCGATCGCAAGCGAGTCTACGGTGCCAACCGCCTTCCCGAACCTAAAGCAAAGTCATTCCTCCAACTCGCATGGATCGCTCTACAAGATCACGTTCTTATCCTTCTCTGTATCGCCGCTGTGGTCTCGCTGGCTCTCGGTTTGTACCAGACCTTCGGCGCAACACATCACGAGGGCGCCAAGGTCGAATGGGTAGAGGGTGTCGCCATTATTGTTGCCATCACCATCGTCGTTGTCGTCGGTGCAGCAAACGATTGGCAGAAGGAGCGCCAGTTCCAGAAGCTCAACCAGAAGAAGGAAGACCGTATTGTCAAGGTGACGCGTGCCGGTAAACCCCAGAACATTTCTATTCATGACGTCCTCGTCGGTGATGTGATGCTCTTGGAGCCCGGCGATGTCATTCCCGTCGATGGTGTCTTTATCTCTGGCCACAACCTCAGCTGTGATGAGTCTTCTGCCACTGGAGAGTCTGACCTGATCAAGAAGGTCGGCGCCGACCAGGTTCTTCACGCTCTTCTCAACGATCCTACACCACAACTCAAGAAGCTTGACCCATTCATCGTGTCTGGCGCCAAGGTTCTCGATGGTGTTGGAACGTTTCTTGTTACTGCTGTCGGCGAGCAGTCAAGCTATGGAAAGACAATGATGTCTCTTCGCGATGATCCAGGTCTGACGCCTCTTCAGGCGAAGCTCAACCTCCTCGCTGGTAAGTGCAATTCGCGTCCATTGACCTAACTTCATTATACTAACTGCAGCAGGTTACATTGCCAAACTCGGTAGCGCTGCTGGTCTTCTTCTCTTCTTGGTCCTCCTCATCATCTTCCTGGCTGGTCTCCCCAACAACAGCGATTCGGGCGAAGAAAAGGGTCAATCCTTTCTACAGATCCTCATCACCTCCATCACCGTTATTGTCGTCGCTGTCCCCGAGGGTCTTCCCCTCGCTGTAACGCTCTCTCTCGCCTTTGCGACCAAGAAGATGACCCGCGAGAACAACCTGGTGCGACATCTTCAATCATGTGAGACTATGGGCAACGCCACTGTTATCTGCTCCGACAAGACCGGTACCTTGACCGAGAACGTCATGACTGTTGTCGCTGGTGCTTTGGGCCTTCGCGGTCGTTTCGCCTTTGGTGACTCGTCTATTGACAAGTCCGAGACCTCCTCCCCGTCAACTCCCACCGTCGAAGGAACCGAGAAGAGCGAAACCATTCCTCTGAACCAGTTCTCCGACAAGCTTGACCCCGAATACAAGGAACTCTTGAAGACTGCCGTCACCGTTAACACAACCGCCTTTGAGTCCGATGAGGGTTTCGTCGGCACCAAGACTGAAACCGCTCTTCTCGACTGGGCTCGTCGCTACCTCGGTCTCGGACCTTTGGCTATTGAGCGCTCAAACCATCCCATCACGCAAATGTTCCCCTTCAACTCCCAGCGCAAGTGCATGGGTGCCGTCGTCCAGATCCCCGGTCCTACAAAGGATAAGCCTAAGCACCGTCTTTTCATCAAGGGTGCTTCTGAGATTGTCCTCGGCGAATGCACCACCATCCTCGGCGACCCCACGCAAGGCCCTTCTACCGAATCTTTGTCTGATAGCCCCAAGGACGGCATTAAATCTGTCATCACCAGCTACGCGACCAACTCTCTTCGTACCATTGGTCTTGCATACCGCGACTTCGAATCCTGGCCTCCTGTCTTGACTCTTCGCCCCGAAGATGAAGCCAACACCGACATCGACCTCACTGATCTCGTCCACAACCTTACCTGGATGGGTGTCGTCGGTATCCAAGATCCTGTCCGAAAGGGTGTTCCCGAAGCCGTCATCGACTGTGGTATTGCCTCTGTGAACGTCAAGATGGTTACTGGAGACAACGTTGAAACAGCCCGAGCCATCGCACTCAACTGTGGTATCCTCACCGAGGCCAACATGTCCGAACCCAACGCTGTTATGCAAGGAGCCGACTTCCGCAAGCTCACAGAGTCAGAGCGCGCCACCGTTGTCAAGCAGCTTCGCGTTCTTGCCCGTTCTAGCCCTGAGGATAAGCGTGTTCTTGTCAAGACTCTACGCTCTTTGGGTGAGATTGTCGCTGTCACTGGAGATGGTACCAACGATGCTCCCGCTCTCAAGGCTGCCGATGTCGGTTTCTCTATGGGTATCACAGGAACAGAAGTCGCCAAGGAAGCATCTGACATTATTCTCATGGACGATAACTTCTCATCTATTGTGGTTGCGCTTGGTTGGGGACGTGCTATCAACGACTCCGTCAAGAAGTTCCTCCAGTTCCAGCTTACCGTCAACATCACTGCCGTCGGTGTCACTTTCGTCTCCGCTGTCTCCGATGACGAGCAAAAGTCCATCCTCAACGCCGTTCAGCTTCTCTGGGTTAATCTCATCATGGATACTTTCGCTGCCCTTGCTCTCGCTACGGATCCTCCCACTGGAAGTCTTCTCCACCGCAAACCCGAGTCGCGTACCGCCCCTCTTATTACCACCACCATGTGGAAGATGATCATCGGTCAATCGATCTACCAGCTTATTGTGTGCTTCGTTCTTTGGTTCGGTCGCGATCCTATCCTTGGTTACTCCGAGACTGAAGTTCGATCGCTCATCTTCAACATCTTTGTCTTTATGCAAATCTTCAAGCTTGTCAACAGTCGACGTATTGACAACAAGCTTAACATCTTTGAGGGTCTCCACCGCAACCACCTCTTCATGCTCATGATGACAATCATGGCAGCTGGCCAAGTCATCATCATCTTCTTTGGTGGTGATGCCTTTGTTGTGACACGTCTTAACGGTGTCCAATGGGGAATCTCCCTTGTTCTCGGTTTCATGTCCATCCCCATTGGTGTCCTCATCCGTCTGTTCCCCGACGAGTGGTTCGCCGCCATGGTCAACGCCCTCGTCAAGCTCTGGCCTAGCTGGATCCGCTTTCCTAGCAAGAGGAAGGACGAGTCTGAAGAGGAAGGCCAGCTTGCCACTGAGAAGCAGCTTGAAGGTTACGACATGGACACCGCCCTCCTTGGCATCCGTGATGATCTCGAGTTCCTGAAGCGTGTCCGTGGTGGACGCATGACAGCTCTCAGCGACGCCATGGAACGTTCCCGCGAGAAGATGCGTGAGAAGATGCGACGCAAGCGTTCCGATTCTCGCCCACGAAGCAAGCTCCGCAGCCGCCGCGGCTCATCACGATCGTCCAACAGACCTCCCATCTCACCCATGATGTCCGTCGTTGGTATGCCCGGTATCGTGGCTGCCAGTGTTGCAGGTCTTCAACCAGGACAAATGGGCAACGGCAACGAAAACCCAGATACGCGACAAGCGTAGTGCGTGTGTTTGTTTACATGATCCTTATTCTTTTATGCTCCATTTTAGAGATTGAACGAGTGTGCTGCATATTTTGAGATTTATAGTGTACGAGTTCGATCATCAGAGCAATCTCTGTTTTTTAATTGTGTGTATGCCAAAACAAAGTCATTATAGAGTGTATGTCAGGAGTTGGTGGCGGTCTGAAATGCAACGGAACGGAACGTCATAGTCTGAGCGAAATATCTTTACATATTAATAAGTACAAAAACATGTGTGTATACTCAAAATTGTTGGCCTCTTCAGTGAATTACATGCCGTGTCACAGAAAAGACGGTGGTCTTCAATATTGTGTACCGCTTGTCTTGTTGTAAACATACTCCATTCATTTATTAGTTAGCAGTCCTTGTGTTACTGTTGGCACAGTCTAGTGGGCAGTAGAAAAGTTGGCCTCTCAAGTCTCAGGATATAAAAATGAATAGTCTAAGAAGATTAGTTTAAGTAGTATAAGCTGGCCTAATAATTTTATCTCTTAAGTTCCCAGCGGACAATTTTTCTAATACCCTAGGGACAGTGTTGTAAAATCCAGGGATGCTCTGCAATTTGATCAAGTGGCAATCGTTTCTTAGGGTCTAGAACCAGGAGCTACCACCCGTCAATATAAAGATGCTGCTATAGTGGCCAGAGAGAACATACACTTTTGATAAGGTCCTTTGCCTTTGAACTTATGAAATCTGGAATCTGCATGTCTGCTCTGGCGATTCGTCGTTGTGTCCTGACTGGCGTATCTTCGAATGGTGGCACTCCAACCAGGAACTCGTAGGTCAACACCCCCAAGCTCCAAACGTCGACCTTTTCGTCATAGAACCTGCCAGTATCTACTGCACCTAATTTGATCATCTCAGGAGGCAGGTAGTCTAGCGTGCCGCACATAGTTTCTCGCCTTCTGGAAGGCGAATGGACACTCCAGCCAAAGTCGCTCATCTTCAGCTCATCATGCATACCTACAAGAATATTCTCAGGCTTAATATCTCGATGAATAATATTCTTTCGGTGAAGGTATCGCAGCGCTGAAACGACTTGAGCAATAAATCGGGCGGCCTTTTTCTCTGTAAACCGGGTTTCTTTTTGCAGATGTTTGTAGAGTTCGCCTTTAGCGGCAAATTCAAGGACGAGACAGATTCGTTTACTATCGTGGAAATAGCTGTATAGCTGCACGATATTGGGGTGACGGAGATTGGTCTGGATCTCGATTTCTCGGCGTACCTGAGCTTCCATTCGAGATTGTCGTAATTCAGTCTTGTAGAGAACTTTCAGGGCGCAGATGAAACCTGAGCTGCGTTCCCGTGCGAGATATACGCGACCGAATTTGCCTTTTCCCATCGGTCGCCCGATTTCGAACATGCCAAGGTGGAGTTGCTTATAGAGCGTAGCAGTTTTCGTAGCCGGAGGACTAGATGATCTCGTGGTGGGCTTTTGAGGAGATGGAGGCGATGGTGGGTTTGTATCTTGGTCCTTACGGGGAGTCGGTGCGGCTGCTTTGTTTGCAACGACAGTTTCTTTGACAGGAAGTAGACATTTCGGTTGAGCAGGTCCAGGAACAGGCTGTGATTGTGGGATCTTGGTCTGTATGTTGAGGTAAGCAAAGCTCCTGACTCGGGGATATAAGGAAGCATGCGCAAACCTTGGGTAAGCATTTGCTCTGGGTATTCACTGATTTGTGATCAATGGACAGGCGGCCAAAGTGCTCTTCAAAGGTAGGAGAGCCGTCTGCGGTCATGGCAGGGTTAGATGCGTGCGGTGAATGTTGGAGAAAGGAGGACTATTGTTGTAACCAAGCCCGTGTGGTGACATGTGACAAAAGAGTGAATAGTAGTGATGGTAACAATGAAGCGGCAAATACGGGAATAGTAAGTAAACAAGTGGTAATAATGCAGCTATTGGACGGGTTTTATATGTGGTGATGTTACAGGATCACGTGCATGTCGTGCAATTGCACTGCAGCAAGACTATACGATAAATGCCTATTGATGTATAAAAAGTCTGAATCTAGGCCATTGAGAGCTTGAAATGAATCATGAGACACGTCGAGTAAGTCCATCCAGCTACAACATGATGCTCGTCGTTGTTACGTGACGAGGGAGGAAGAAGAGAGAGAAAGACAGGAGCTAAATGACTAGAAAAAGCAGGGGGATCGAGGAGTCCGGGGAGATTTTTAGCGCCTAATGTCAACAGCCCTGGCTGAAAGCGAATATGCTGATTGGCACTTCGATGCTGACCATGTACCATCCCACCAACGTTGTCTTTTGCGATAACAAAGGCATTAGCTTCGTGTCCATGACGAACCGGAGCACGTTCCTTTTCCGTTCCGCTGTTTGGTTGCAGATCCGGGCCCTCCCGGCTGACACTCAGAACAGATCGTAGGGCTGGAGGTATTTCTTCTAGTTCGGTACGAATATTGAATCTAATATTTAGAGACAATACATATTGGTAAGCCATTGTATATGTTCAGAAGACTCTACACCGCAATGTCGTTTGTGGCAAGAATACAGTATAGGTATCAGTAGGTCACTGTGGCTTGATTATAAATTACAAATCCTGTCTGACATTGTGCAACACGAGTGACATGAGTGACGCAGTGAATGTACAGAGGTCGGACCTTGATACCTCAATAGGTAACCCAAGTATCTCCTTGATCTCAACTGGCTCGATACAATACTTGGTATCGGGGTTCAGTACCCATGCGGCGCAATATCAGTTCTGGACAGGTGTGCTTGTCACTTCCCACTCTGCCACTCTTGTGGGAAAGGATCAGCATTCAACATACGCCTTTCATGATTACATTCAGAGCCCTGGCCAGAAATCACATTACGTCTTTGCACAATCAAAGAGGATTCGCGGCAACTTCTCACATCAGCGTATGTTACCATGCAGGAATCCATCTGGTACAGCCCGGCTCATACTCAGAGCAACCACCGTGATGGGCTGCCTTGGAAACCCTTCCTATTGCTGGGAAAAGATCCACGCGTCAGCAGCAAGTACCGGGCGAGCTAAATTTGGTGGGAATGTACCACTCTTGGTTTAGGTACCCGACTTCAGTAAGACGTATGCCGTTGATCCCGTTAATCCCGTTCGATTTTCCAATGATAATGAACTTATATTGCGTGATAGTGGGCGCTCAACTAACAGAATCACATGTATATCAGCCTGGATAACATTCATACTGTCCCGCCCTAAATAGCTTAATTTTGTGTAAAGTCCCCTTTCTCAGCCATAATTAATGCCACACACTGCGCGTGACCTTGAATGACATTGGTCGACTGTAACTATGCAAGAGTCGTTCCGTGCGTTACCCACTCGATCTGATGTCTCCGAGTCCATAGAGGACCCGAACGAGAGGCGCAAGATCCAAAACAGAATTGCACAAAAGAAACATAGTGTGACACTCCACCGCTCGCATATATATGTCAACTAATAAGTCTCCAGGACAAAAGATGAAGCGGCGAATTGAGGAGCTTGAGACCAAACTCAACAACCAATGCCAAACGTCGAACTGGACCAACGCACCCACAGATTCCTGCCAAGAACAGGAACAGCAATTTCTTGACAATACAGACTTTGGACTGATGCTAGAGGATGATTTGCTGTACCGCGAACTTTCAGCCAGCCTCGACGGTGCGGGATTAACGGCTGTGGCCCAAATGCATGATTCTCCACGACCGAATCAGCAGCAAAGACTATCGGGCATGCATAGCAGCCCGACCTCCTCCAGCAACGTTGCACAGCGAGGCCTTGCTATCAACGGCGATCAAAGCTCAGCTTCCAACGCTTTAAGCTCTTTGTCTTTAGTTCCTGGATCGACAGAAGCGAGTCTTCCGACTATGCAGCCGACGAGACCATCGGGAATTACTTCATGCAGCCAAGACCTCCGCGACATGGTGCCCGAGGAGAGAATGAGCTGTATTCTCAAGGTTATTCAGGATGCGGGCTACAAGGACATGGATTCCTTCATGACCGAGTATTATGTCAGGGAATTCGATGCCTCGTCACATGTCAGCGCCGTCCAAAGGCAGAGTCGAAGTCGGCGGCTGCGAGGCTTCTTGGAGCAGCTACGAGTCGGTGCAGAAAGCTGGTCTGACTATGAAGCACATGATTACCAACACGAGATATCTAAATCAGCCGAAGCCATCTACGCCAAAGAACTCGATGTGTTCAGCACCACCACTTTGGGAGAAAATGCTTCTTTCCAAGGACTGGCCAGCTTGTATCGAGTGCTGCAGAACACCGTAGGGTCGGATATTGAGAACCATCTCCGACACGAACAGTCGATGATGCAGAGACAGGTTAGTGAGTTTGTTGCATCAGAGAATGAAGTCATCTGTGATTTATCTACCTTCAATTCAGCTCAGTGCTAATCAAGTCGATGATACAGCTTCCTCACCTTTGGTCTCTGATATCTGAGCTTTCCGGCCACCATTCGTCCGGAGAGAGATTGAGTTGGCGCACCGTTTCAACTATCGTTGCACTACTACAAGCCTCCCGTATGTCGCAAAATTGATGACATGGGAACTAGATCACTAGAACTAGAACTATATTATTAGAGACCCTATTCAACACTACAACTTAAGACTTGCTGAGAGCATTAAGCTGACTTGCACATTCTTCCGTCCTCTGCAATGGACCAAACCTCGCTACCAACTCCTTTGGGAACAAAGAAGAAGTGCTCGGGATCCCATTTCTCTTTCACCTGCAATAAATCTTTGTAGTTATCTCCCCAAAAGACATCTTGATAGTTCGGTTGCCGAAAGTCAGCCTCGTTCACATAGGCGCCACTACCCGGCGTGACTGCTTCGACCTTGGGCATAATGACATTTGTCATGAGGTCTTGCAGCTCGATCATATAGTGCCACGGTTTATTAGAGTCCCATGGTGTACTTAAAAGAGCGTGAACAAGTGTGCTACGCCATGTGGGATGGACCGAGGTAGTCGCTCGTGTACCAAATGGTCCAACATCGGTGGCTACACCAACCCATGTGACACCCATGCTTGTGACCTGTCTCAAAGTCTCTGTGAAGTTGGGTACAACACTGCGGGGAATCAGACGCCCACCGTATTGCTCAAAACCCACACGAATCTTACCATATGGAAGAGGACCAAGGAATTCGTTGTAATGATCGTAGTATGTTTTGGACTCTTTATATGTAACATCAAAGTCGACATTGTTGGATGTAAGAGACGATACGAACGGTTTCATGATTGCCTTGACCTGAACTTCAGTCTTGTTGTAGGCCGTCAAAGGCGCAATGAGGAACGATGTGTTTGTGATGATGTGAATAACCTGTGGCACAAGGTAAGCATTTGATGCCAGTCATCGGAGGACAAGGGTTCCCTGTATTAACCTACCATAGTTCCAGCATCCACCATGTCCGCCAGGGTGTCTTGAAAGACTTGTATCCCGGCCCAAAATGTTTCCTCTGAGTTTGTATCAGTGGAGAATGAAAGTGAGGCCCCGCTGGTGATGGTACCAGGATGAGCCTTTACTGTCATGGATATAACGACACCAAATGTGCCGCCTCCGCCTCCACGCAAAGCCCAGAATAAATCTGGGTTCTCATCTTTGTTTGCCGTTAGAAGCACGCCTTTGGCTGTGATTACCTCCCATGAGAGAACATTATCAACACTTAAACCAAAGCTTGTGGAAAGTGCAGAATGGCCACCTCCTTGAGAGTAGCCGCCAGCGATACCAACGGTAGGGCACTATCAACAGTCAGTCAGCTACTTCCCGTGAATATGTATCGACTATCATTGTCATTTTTAGTCATATGAGAGAAAAAGAAAAAAAACTTACCTCTCCACCAACAACCACAAGCCCACGACTTCTGGCTGCTTCTAGGACCTCAAATCCCTGAACACCGGCACCCAACTTGACAGCATTGCCTATATAAGTACCATCGTCCCAATCCACGAACTCGATGTTTTTGAGGTGGTGAGTCCACACGCCAAGCGCGCCGGCGCCTGTTGAACGACCCAGATAGTCATGGCCAGTGTTGCGAATAACGAGACGAATATTCTTTGCACGTGCGAAAGCTATCGCGTTCTGGACATCGGAAGGTGTTTCAGCAGCGATATTATAAGAAACATAGTTACCTAACTCGCATGGACGACTCCGTGGTTGAAATGGGTCGCAGCTTTGATTGGCAAAGAATGGAGCCATCACTGATGAGGACGAGGCAAAACTGAGTCCATGTTAACTACTAGCGGCTTCATTTGTGTCTTAGAAAGAATTATGTAACTTACTGAATTGTAGCATTCTGCCAGTGTTGCCTCAGAGATTGACATACGTCCCCTTTAAACGTCGGGTCATGGCATGGCGCACCAAGAGGAACAGTCTTGATAAGGTTCCCTGAAATGGAGATGTTGAGGGCTTTCCATTCCGCCGCCGAAGGCCAGCAGTCGTCGCCAGGGAAGCATTTACAATCGGCTGATGGGTTCGCAATGGTTAAAGACGAGGTTCCCAGAAGAACGGGTAAATATTTCGACGGCGAGAGCTTCATTGCTAAAGTATGCAGCAATTATATCACCCTCGGAGGATAATATACTGGCAGGAGTTGTGAACGAAAGGAAACATGCTGAGAGATAGATATACAGAGTGTCATCTTATATTGCGTGAGCACTTACGTTATCGTGTTCCTGGTGATCAAGATATGCTGATTCAGGGTATTAGATATGAGTCAGCCTTGCGTCAAAGCCAGGGTTCAATTAACTCATAGATAACACAAAGAGTAAGCATGCACCATGCCTTTCGGCACCATACAGATCAGAACATGATCAAAGCACAATACAGTATCTCGCAGAGTGAAAGTAAGCGGTATAGCTCTATCCATGAACTCACAACTATAGGACAAACACTGA
This sequence comes from Fusarium subtropicale, assembly GCA_003670145.1. Lineage (NCBI taxonomy): Eukaryota > Fungi > Ascomycota > Sordariomycetes > Hypocreales > Nectriaceae > Fusarium > Fusarium subtropicale. Next base: position 92,208 of record QRAA01000256.1, on the reverse strand, counting down.
TATTATGTATGATAAGATTCATATTCTATAACGCTATTTCTTCGCATGTGACTGCCTCTTCCGAAGTGGTATGCTAACTAGTTGCACAATTATCCAGAATAGATTATGAGGATCTCCAAAGTTTTGTGTGATAAGTGTCTACTGTACCAAGTCTAGCTAAACGATTCTCAATCTGTATAAATAAAGAAATAAACATTTGTTCCGTTTCCCCTCAAGATACCGTAACCAACTTGCTAGTACTAGCAAGCTTTCCAGCAAAGCTTTCCATGGGCACTGCAGCCAGGATCTCAAGCAAAGCGACGTTTACCTTCATCTCTCTTGTGATCCAGTTTCTGACCTCCAGTGCAACAAGAGAGTCAACTCCATAACGGTACAGCGGCTGGCCTGGGTCAACCTCTGACTGTGGCATTTGCAAGATGTCGGCTACTTTTCCGACCAAGGCATTTGTAATGATTTCAGTTGCTTTCGCTTTGCTGCTAGCGTCAGACAGTTGAGAAGCAATAGACATGGCCGCTGACTGCTTGTCACCGGAAGCGTCAGACGAGAGGCTTGTGACCGCCAAAGGTCCAAAACGAGGGTCTTGGAAGTATGTGGGCTTTGCCAGACCGTGCGTTGCCATGATATCTGCCGTTCCCAAGCCGGTACAGATCTGGGCGGGAAACTCGCTATCGTTGTCTGTCTGTCCTTTGATCAAACTCTTCATCAGGGCATGGAATGCAGGCTCGCGGATTCCCAACACCTCTTCCCAGAGCTTGATGTTTCCGCTGGTACCTTGTTCTGCAAGAACTCCGACATCGCGCATGATGCCCAAGTTAACAGATACCGCCTTGAGTCCTTGAGCCCGACGATAGTGAGCCAAAGCATCTTGATACGTGTTTCCAGCTGCGTACTGGGCTTGGCTGGGATATCCATAGATACCTGAGCTTGAGGAACAGATAACCATGAAATCAAGAGGTCGCTCGTGGTCGAAGTACTTGTGTAGGTTCCAACTGCCTTGTACCTTGGGCTTCAAGGGAAGCGTCCACTCCTCATATGTCATCTTCTCGAAGACGACATCACGGAGCACCATGGCCATCTGAACCACGCCCTTGATTGGAGGAAACTCTCGCGAGCACTCCTTCATTGCATTGAAAAATGCCTTCTCGTCCGAGATGTCGGCAGCATAGGCCTTGACATTGGCACCTCGACTCGTAATCTCTTTGATGGTGGCCTTCGCTTCGCTAGTGCTATCGCCTGATCGTGAGATGAAGGCAATATTCTTCGCTCCACAGCTCACAAATTCCTTTGCAAGACTGCGACCCAGGCCACCAAGTCCTCCGACAAAGAGGTATGTTGCTTGACTATCAAGCTTCATTGAGGTCTTGGCCAGATGCAATACAGGAGCTTGAGCATCATCGGGGAAGGAGAGCACGATCTTTCCGCGATGTTTGCCTTGCTGCATGATACGGAAAGCGTCCTCAACTTGATTGATGGGATATACCGTCATGGGGCTTGGTGTTCGAAGAATACCACCATCCAAAAGCTTGAAAACCTCCTCAAGGATATCTCCTAATGCCGATGGGTCCTCCTCAAAGAGAGTATACATGTTGATGAAGGAGAATGTCGTACTCTTGGAAAAGGGCCGCATATCAAGAAGCATGTTGTTGGTGATGTCTCGCAACCCAATCTCGACAAATGTACCAAAGGTTGCAAGGCAGCTCCAAGATACCCGCAACAGCTCACCAGAGAGTGAATTTAGAACGCAATCCACTCCGCGACCGCCGGTGACACGCATGATACCTTTGGCAAAGCTTGCATCTCGCGAGTTGAAGATATGATCCTCTGACACTTGGTATCTGTCCGTGAGAAGTTTACGCTTGTCGTCTGAGCCGACAGTGGCGTATACAACGAGACCAAGATGGTTGGCCAACTGCAGAGCTGCTTGACCTACACCTCCTGCTGCGGCATGGATCAACACAGATTGACCTCGCTGGAGCTTCGCCAGTCTAACGAGTGCATAGTATGCTGTAGTATGCACGACGGGAACTGCAGCTGCCTCTTCAAATGACATGGCATCGGGTATCTTGACCGTGACTCGGTGATCTGCCCTCATGACTGTCGCATGAGTTCCCATGTCAAGGGTACTTACACGGTCGCCAGGCTTCAGATGTGTTGCATCACGGCCTGTCCTGAGGACAATGCCGCTTGCTTCCTGGCCAAGTCCTTTTACTGGAACTAGTGCCATTGATGCCATAACATCCCGGAAACTAAGAGAGAACATGTTAGATAACTCATAAAGTGGAAGGATGCCTTGCTTACTTGAGACCTGTCGCCTTGACTTGTATTTCAACCTCGTGGTCTGCGAGTGGAGCCAATACTCGCTCGTCGTCAACAAAGTAAAGCGTGTCCAAGAGACCAGGCTTTCCAATGGTGAGTCTCAAAGGACGTTCCTGATTGCTCAGTCTTGTCACTCGAACGTCATCATGGAGGTGATGACGGATGTTCTCGTTCTCCGTCAAACCTTTGAAGATTCTTGAAACCTGCAGTAATCCATCCTTGTCGCGAAATTCGTTATCCGAAGCCTTCGACGCAATGATCTTTGATGCAAGACGTGGCCCATGCTGTAATCCAGTGGCCTCGCTGAGATGCAGGACTTGAAACTTGACGCCCTCAATCTCGCTCATGATGCACCGCGAGAAGCCGTCAACTAGGGCCAGTGACGGACTCTCGCCATTGGTGACCCATAGAATGCGCTGTGAAGTCAAAACGACTTTGCGAATGAGTTGAAAGTCCGACTCAGAGAGGCTATCCAGTAGTGGCTGCTCAACTTCCAGTAACGACACGCATGTCTTGCCGTCAAAAGTAGTGTCATCAATGCTCTCAGCCAAATTCTCGGTCGACACACTGAAGCCTTGGCCCTCAAGATCCAGCTGCACTTCCTCGGCAAACTCTTTGGTCACAGTCGATACCATTGATGGCAAAAGAAGCACTACTTCTTCCTTGCGAACTCCATTTGTCGCTTTCTCTTGCTCACCCGCGAGGCCGGCGAAGACCTCTAAAGACGGAGCGCCTTGGATGCTGTGTAGAAGCTGAAATCCCTTTGCCTTCAACGGCACCGTGGTATTTGATGTATCGGTAGCAACCACAATCGTTGTATCGGGCTTTGATATCTTCACCAATGCCTCAAGGATCCTAGTATCGCTGTCCTGAAATTGGAATACTTGTGGGAGAATGACGATGTCTGCAGTTGACCCGCTTGCTGATACTGATTCAGCCAGGGCATCAATAGTCAACATGGATGAGGCTGCATTCTCGTCCCGAGTGATTTCGGCTTCATCCACCACTGCGTATCGAATTTGGGTTGGTAGAATGGTTCCTGGAGGGAGTTTGGATATGTACGTGTTGGGTAGCCCATCTGAACGCGGAATGAATTCGACAATATTGGCTGCTGGATTGTCATGGAGCAGCATGCGAACAAACTGTAGATAATGCTTAGCAAGATATTTAAAACGTGTTGGTCGAGGAGAATACTTACGTCAGTGAGACGGTTTTGTGCCGCGATGCTTTCCATTGCATGCTCGAGATCGCTTGGCTCCATGAGACTCAACGAGTAGTCCCAGAGCACTTTGGAGGTGATATCAGCTGGATCAACTTCAACAGCAGTCTCTTCAGTGGCCGCCCCATCCATTTCAAGCTCTGAGGTTCGAAAGTCGATCACCGACAGGATAACTCTTGACAAATCCTTGTCGAACATGACAGTGTCGGCAGACAACTCATTGAAGCCAGATCTGTGCGATCTGCAGAGACCAGGCATCATGTATCCAGCTTCTGATGGGACATTGACAGAGATATCCATCTCCCCAATCTTCGTAGGGACGAAAGGCTTGTCAAACTCAAAGGTGCCATTCTTGTATGTACTTCCTAACCAACCCTGGAATACTGCGTCAAGCGTCGCTCCACTGATTAGGAATGGTCTTTCCAGCTGCCCCTTGCTGAAGGTCTCACCAATATCGATAAGTTTAACATCGAAAACAGTCTTGCCGTCGCCGGGGTGGCAGTTTTCAACTCCCTGGAAATTCTCACCATAACGCCACGCAGCTTTCATCATGTGTTTGTAGAAGCGATCTTTGGCGTAAGTTGCAGGGCACTCCTCGAGGATTTGGTGGTAGTCAGAGATCCGCCCAGAGACGACTTGAGAGTCCTCGTGAGCCATCTGCTGACTTGTGTTGCCCTCGTAATCAATTGTAATCAATCCTCGGCAGTTATCTCTCAACTGGTCAGTTCCAGCACACGAGGATACTGTAAACTCCCACCAGGTGGCTGGAGTCGATCCAGAGGTTGCAACTAGTTGTGGCTTCATCTGTATGATGACTTCGGTAGCCTGATCTTCCGGGAGGGCCATGGCAGCCGAGAAAGACACATCACGGAGTCTGAATGCGCGTGCAACTTTGCCAGGATCGACCATCTGCTGTGCGGCCTCGAGAACGATGCTGACCATTCCAGCACCTGGGAACAGGACCGTGGTGCCTACTGTGTGGCCGCGGATCCAAGGCTCGTCATCAAGCCTGATGAAGCCCCGCCAAACACGTTGACTCTCGTTCATCTTGGGCACAGGGGCACCGATAATGCTTCTTGTCGGGGCACTTTGCGCGATAAGCTCCCTCTGGAGGCGAGATTCTGCCCGAAACTTCTTAGAGTGGTTCCAGGGGTATGGGGGGAGGTTTGTAAGTAAATGGCAACCCGAATCGCCATTGACCTTTTGAATATTGATGGCAACTCCCTGGAGGAACAGACTCGTTGCAAGCTCCAAACTAGTCTCTACTGCATTCTGACCTCGTGTGAGCATGGATTGGTACCCAACGTTCTCGATGTCAAAATGAGACAGAATCTGTTCGATAGGACCACCCAAAGCACCATGGGGACCTATCTCAACCAGTAAATCGACAGCCTTTTGGCCGTTGCCATCAGCGGGGGAAACCATCTCTTTGATTGTGTCTGAGAACAACACGGGGGAGATCAGATTGCGACCCCAGTAGTAGGAACCCAGAAGTGCAGGGTCGACTTGATTGTTGGTGACGCTTGATACCATGATGGGTTGATCGCACGGAGATGACTGGGGCTCGATATCCGCAATGGATGCCGTGTAGTCGGCGAATACGGAGTTCATGTGAGTGGAATGATATGCCACCTCAACTCTCAGTCGTCGGGCAAAAATGCCTCGTTCCTCCAATATGCCCTTCAATTGATCCAGGGGAGCAGCATCTCCAGAAAGGGTGACATTGGAGGGTGAATTGACACAAGCGACTGTTACATGGCCACCTTGCAAATCAGACTCATCGATGAGTGTCTCTGCTTCAGCTCTGGAACAGCCAACAGCCATCATGCCACCATTCAGATGGTTGAGACCAGCTGAGACTTTACCCCTGAAGTAAGCTACCGCGATAGCATCTTTGTGAGATAGAGCCTCAATACAATATGCTGCGGCTATCTCGCCACTGGAATGACCGACCACACTGACGGGTGATACACCCCACGACCTGAGTTCGTCGACCAGCGCAATCTGCAATACCGTACAGATAGGCTGGCTGATCTCGGGCAAAGTCAGTCGAGATTCCTTCTGGGCCCTGGACAATTCCACAATAGGAGTCCACTCGCAGCCCAGCTGCTGCAGATAATCAGTAGATCTCTGCACTGATTCCTTGAAGACTGGACGGTGAAGCATTTCAACTCCCATTCGAGCCCATTGAGCACCTTGACCTGTGAAAACGAAGCCGATCTTTGGCTGGCTCCTTGGTTCTCGAACAGCATATTCGCTTTGAGGACTGGAAAGCTTTTCGCGCAGTTCAGTCAAACTCTCCGCGACGTGAGCTGATTTCCAAGACAGGCCAGATTTGCCAACAGAAAGACTGTACCCTAGATCAGCCAGGTACTCGGGTCTCGCTCCGGCGGGTCCCAGGCTGTCAAGGTGGTCGACTAAGGACTTGGAGACTCGATCAAGACCGGCTTGGTCGTGACTGCTGAAAGTAAACAGTCTCTTGCCGTTGTGAACGGGTTGATGTTGGGTATCGTCATAGAGAATGCTTTGTGGTGTTGAGTTGAATGCTTCCAAGACGACATGTCCGTTTGTACCTCCCATGCCAAAGCCACTAACACTCATACGCTTGGTGCGAGCCGCGGGCCACGGAGTAAGCTTGGTGGGTACAGCCATGTTCCATTCGTCGAGTGGAATCTCAGGGTTTGGAGTAGTGAAATGGATATTGGGAGGAATAAGGCTGTTCTCCATAGCCAGAACCCCCTTGATAACACTGGCCACACCTGCAGCAGCCTCAAGATGACCGATCTAATCTACAGTTAGCCTTTGATCGAGTTTCGTATTTTTCGGACATGACTTACATTGGGCTTGACACTTCCAATCCACAGTTTTCGATTCTTGCTTGCGCCTTGGCCAATAGTACGGTGGATAGCCCCTGTTTCGACAGGATCTCCGGCTTTGGTTCCGGTACCCTATGACAATATCAGTACTTGGTGCATAAAATAAGCAAAGTGAACACTCACATGAGCCTCCACGTACTGGGTGGCGCCATAGTCCAAGCCGCGAGTCTCATAAACATGCTTGATGAGTGCAGCTTGAGCTTCGCTCGATGGCATTGTGACACCCTGAGTCCAGCCGTCTGAGTTGACACCAGAGGCGCGGACGACTGCCCTGATGTTGTCACCATCTTGAATAGCCTTGTCCAGCTTCTTCAAAACAAGGATACCACATCCTTCACCACGCCCATATCCTCCGGCGTCCTTGTCAAAAGACCGTGAATGGCCCTCAGGGTTGAGAAATCCAAGATTGTTAAGCTGCATTGTGCCGTCTGGTGTCAGGATCATTCCGACACCGCCGGCAAGGGCCATCTCGGCATCTCCTGATAAAAGACTCTGGCAGGCCAAGTGAATAGCCACGAGGCTTGATGAGCAGGCTGTATGTACAGTAGCACTTGGACCATGGATGTCGAAGAAGTGGGAGATTCGGTTGGCGATCATCTCCTCACAAGTGCCAAGTACGTGGTACTTCGGATTGTGAGCAAAATCACGGACGACAGCATCTCTGTAGTCGCTCATCGAGGATCCGACAAAACACGCAGTGGTAGTACCGGCAACCTGTTTGAGGGGCTTACCAGCATTTTCGAAGGCTTCGTATGCAACCTCGAGGGCGATGCGTTGCTTTGGGTCAAGTGAGATAGCCTCAGCGGCAGTAATGTTGAAGAAGGCAGCATCAAAGACATGGGGATCCTGCTTCAAAAAGTGTCCACCTGTGACTGGCAAAACATTCTGTCTTTTGCTGTTTGGATGGTAGAAGGCTTGTGCGTTGTACCGATCTGTTGTTTCGGAGTATGCGTCTTGGTACGAGTTAGGATATAGCATTCACGAAGGTCGTGTTGACAACACTAAGGATGATGGTTCTCATCGCTACTCACCTTTTCCGCTCTTCAGAAGGTCCCAGAACTTGGATGGAGATGTGGCATCGCCAGGAAAGCGACAAGCCAGGCCTACGATGGCAACTGGGCCAGGCACTTGTTTGTTCTCGACAGACATCGTTTTGGCAACGTGAAATGGAAATGATACAGTCTCGACGTGTAAAGAGATTGATCAGTGTATTGCTCTATCCTCTGTTCACAGGGTCACGATCAGACTATATTGCACGGGATTATCCTCTACTCGATGATATTTCCTGTTTCTCAAATTACCCTTGACCGCTCTATCGTAACTACGAGATCTGTTGTTGATGGATTCTCTCCATGATAAGAGGGTTGACGTAAGGTATGTCGTAAATGCTGACTGATCAGTAGTAACTGATTGCCTCATATTTGTTAGATTCCACTTATCTTTCTCAAGTAATTGCAACGCACTCTTATGTTACCTCACAATCTGTAACTTAAAAACATCCTCCTAATCAGTGACGAATATCTTGGGGTACTCCAAAGTCTTGTCTTACCTGCTTATCTGCATGAAGGAGGTTTATTTCTCGGGATCCGAATTCTTCTCTTCATTGATATGGAAAATTCTTCAATTGTCATTTTTGATGGTGGTTGGACCATCGTAATCGTTTTCATTCTTACCTTCTTATTTAAGATGCTTATCCTGACTAAAGATAAACATTCGTTCTCACCTTGAAGGCCTCATGGGGGCACGCTGACGGTAAATCTGACATGTTCGGCTTCTATGCACCTTGGTAAAAGGATACAGCTTCCGTGTATGCTTAGCTAAATGGTGAGATTCGTCGTCAGCAATGCGCCTCCGATTGGTGAAAGATAGGAAAGTATTCCGTCAGACTTTTATTTTGCTATCGACGATCATGCTGCTGAGTACATAGATACTGGATATGTATCAACTTAAGTCAGCTCAATGTATGATGCAACATATATCTGAGTCATTCAGGGGTTCCCTGTCTTTGGACCAGTTATCTTGAGTAGAGGCCTCTTAGTAATCAGATAAGCCCATCTCATGAAGGCTTCATCGCATTATTGGGAGACGACGGGTTGCGATAAGTCCACTGCGCCAGTCGAGATAATAATAAGTTGTATAAAACGGCCCAGACCAAATTCAGGATATAGCGTTTGTAGTATTTGACAATCATCGTTATTATTCTGGAATTATGGCGCCAAACAAGAAAACAATCCTTCTCTTCGGAGATCAAACTGACTCCTGGGTGGATGGAATTGACCGACTCTATCAAGATGCCGCCTCCACCCCTTGGCTCCAATCATTTCTTGATGATTTGACACACTTTTTCAAGACTCACACAGTGGGTATGGATGCTGTCCTTAGAAACAGTCTAGGCGACTTCGCAACTCTCCAGGAGCTTGCTGAGAAATATCGCCACACTACCGACGACGTAGGAATGGCCCAGGCATTCCTGATCTACGCTGTCAGGGCGGGGATACTCCTCAAGTATGTTTCAAATTCCCGATGCGTCAAGAAACATGTGTATTGACAATCCAGATGGGCAAAGCATGAACCAAGTCTCTTGAGCACAGACGAAACTCGACCCGAGTGGGTTGGTATCTCCGGCGGCCTCATCAGTCTTTCTGTCTTGGCTGTTGCTGAAACCTTTGAGAAATTGTCTGAAGCATGTCTTGAGGTCGCTGGTTTACTTGCCAGACTGTGTCGGTTCACCTCGGTCAAATCCAGAAGTATGGAAGATCGCAGCGGTGCTTGGGGCTGGACTGTTCTGGGCATTGGGGCAAATGAGCTTCGTAGTGCCCTGGATCAGTATCAGCAAAGCATGGTGAGTGGTAACAGTGATTAATGCCCCAGAAAAGTCACTAATTACTGAATTACAGGGAATCCCACCGATAAAAAGAGCACAGGTGGCAGTGACGGGACATAGATGGAATACCATTGTCGGGCCACCATCTATTCTTCAGCTTATCGTCAAGGAATGTCCGGCTATCAGATCGCTCCCCAAGAATGAGCTCAACATCCATGCATTGCAGCATACCGTGGTTACTAGCCGAGATGATCTTGACTACATCGTGGGAGATTCAACTCTCATGAGTCAGCCTCTTTCTCTCCCTTTCACGCTTTGGGGCATGGATGATCCTAGAGCTACCTATTCGACTTGGGGTGATATGCTGAGAGCAATCTGCTCACAAGCCTTGTCTCGACCCTTGGACATTACACATGTTGTCGAGCAATTGAGCTCCAAGCTCAGATCCGTCCCCCAACTCGACGTCAAATCCATTGGCCCATGTAGCCACCTATCATACCTGACCAACGTTTTGAAGTCGGCCGAGAGAACTGTCTCTGTTGCAGACGACCATCCACCCAGTACGCCTCCAAAGCAACTTCCAGGACGTATAGCTATTGTGGGTATGGCTGGAAGAGGCCCCGGTAGCGACAACGTGGAGGAGTTTTGGAATGTCATTATGTCCAAGCTCGATCTCTGTGAGGAAATCCCTGAAGATCGCTTCAATCTGGAAGAATTCTACCGCTCTAAACACGATAGCGGATGTACGACAACAACAAAGTTCGGGTGTTTTATGGACAAGCCGGGGCACTTTGACAACCGCTTCTTTCACATATCACCTCGAGAAGCGCTTTTGATGGACCCAGGTCATCGACAGTTCTTGATGACTACATATGAAGCTCTCGAAATGGCTGGGTACTCGGACGGCGCGACAAGGGCTGTTGACCCAGCCAGGATTGCCACCTTTTTCGGACAGTGCAACGATGACTGGCATGATGTGAGCCACCATACTCTTGGATGCGACGCCTACACTCTGCAAGGTGTTCAACGTGCTTTTGGAGCTGGCCGCATTGCTTTCCAGTTCAAGTGGGAAGGCCCAACCTACTCACTTGACTCGGCTTGTGCTTCCACAGCATCGTCCATACATCTCGCATGCACCAGCCTTCTCGCCAAGGAAACAGATATGGCTGTCGCCGGAGCAGCCAACGTGGTTGGATATCCACATTCATGGACCAGCCTCAGCAAATCCGGTGTATTGTCCGACACCGGCAACTGCAAGACCTTCCGCGACGACGCTGATGGCTATTGTCGAGCCGACTTTGTTGGAACCGTTGTGCTCAAGCGTCTTGAAGATGCCATTGCACACAATGACAATATCCTGGCAGTTGTAGCTGCATCGGGAAGAAATCACTCTGGCAATTCTTCTTCAATCACAACATCCGATGCCAAAGCTCAGGAAAAGCTTTATAGAAAGATGATGCAGAACGCAAGGGTATCTCCAAACGATATATCCTATGTGGAGATGCACGGCACTGGCACAAAAGTCGGTGATCCAGCCGAGATGGGTGCTTTGGCAAGCTTGTTTTCACACAGACGTACCCCGAAGCCTGTGGTGGTTGGAGGTGTCAAAGCAAATGTTGGACATAGCGAATCTGTGAGTTGAGTATTTTGATCTCTGGTACTGACAACTGACACTACACAGGCTGCTGGAGTGGCTTCACTACTGAAGTGTATCATGATGTTCCAGAAGAACATACTACCCCCGCAAGCGGGCATGCCGCACGCCCTAAATCCCAATTTCCCGCCTCTCTCCGAAATCAATATCCATATACCATCGGAGCCAAGCATGTTTGAGTCACCAGTCTCTCAGCCGAGGCGAATCCTCCTGAACAATTTTGATGCAGCGGTTAGCACCTCTTCTGGATCGGTCATATAATTATCTTCCACTAACACATATAGGGTGGCAACGCCTGTATCCTACTTGAGGATTTTGCGAACAATGTGGTCAAGAAGAGTGATCCACGAGTGCATCATACTGTGGTTATTTCCTCTAGAACACAGGCATCATATCAAGGTAACAAAGCCAAGCTCTTACAATGGCTTCGTGAGAACCCAGGAGCAAGGATCGAAGATGTGGCCTATACAACCACCGCCAGAAGGACCCACCATCCCATACGCTTCGCAGTTACAGCATCGTCAACTCAGGAACTTATCAGCAAGCTCGAGGCAGATACTACAGACAGCCCAGCCGCCCAAAAGGCCCCTGTCGTTTTTGTTTTCACGGGCCAAGGATCTCATTATGCTGGTATGGGTAGTGAGCTGTATGAGACCAGTCCAGTCTTTCGAGAGACTGTGAATCTCTGCGCAACTATCTGTGAAGAACAAAACTTTCCCCCATTTCTGGATCTCATCACTCGAAGTGATAGTGAGATATCCGGCAAGACTACTTTGGAGGTGCAACTGGCCGTTCTAACTCTAGAAATTGGTCTTGCTGCCCTCTGGAGGTCTATCGGCATCGAGCCGTCTGTCGTTATCGGTCATTCACTGGGAGAGTACGCGGCGCTCCATGTTTCTGGGGTTCTTTCCCTGGCCGATGTCCTGTATCTGGTCGGTCAGCGTGCCCTTCTGATCTTGGAGAGATGTGAGGTAAACACAAGCGCCATGCTCTCTGTTGCCATGCCTGTCACAGACACTCATGCCTTCCTCGAAGCACAAGCAGATCCCTCTTGCGAGATAGCCTGTGTCAACAGTACCAATGCTTCGGTGATCAGTGGCAACATAGAAAACATAACCCAGCTACAAGCAGGTCTAAAGGCACGGTCGAAAATGCTTTCAGTACCTTATGGGTTTCACTCGTCTCAGATGGATCCTATTCTGGCTGACTATGCCGCCCTCGCCGGTGGTGTCACATTTTCAGAACCAAAGATCCCCGTTGCTTCAACATTGCTTGCATCCTTGGTCGACACCTCTGGCACTTTCCACGCGGGCTACATGGCAAGGCAATGTCGACAGCCAGTCAATTTTGTTGGCGCTCTTGAGGCAATTCAATCCAACTACTCGGATCCTGTCTGGCTCGAGATTGGACCTAGTCAGGTTTGTTCCTCTTTCGTGAGAGCTACTTTATCACCGCCTCCGAGCAAGATCCTGTCTACCCTCGAAAAAGGTACCAATGCGTGGTTGTCTTTCGGGAAATGCTCCTCTGGCCTCTATAAGCATGGGGCAACGATCGATTGGCTTGCTCTTCATCAACCATATGTTGATAGCCTTAAGCTTCTCAACCTCCCAACATACGCTTGGGACCTCAAGGACTTTTGGATCAGATACACAGAGACCAAGGATCAACTGCCAACCTCAATCGAGAATGACAATGAGAGATTCAAGGCCAACATATCAACCTGTGCACAGCAGGTTATTGAACACATTTCGCCCCCAAACACGAAGGTCACCTTCCGAGCATCACTTTCTGATCCAGGATTCAAGGCCCTGATTGACGGTCATAGGCTGAGAGATAAGTCTGTGTGTCCAGGAAGTGTCTTTTCTGAGGCTGGATTAGCTGCGGTAAGCCATGTCATGCAGCTACATCCCTCGAAGAGCCTGAAGCATCCCACCTTGGTTCTTAGAAGTCTCAGTCTTAAGCGTCCACTGACTTATGATCTTGTTGGACTGGACGGTGGACTCATCACTACTGTGGCGCCAGAGGGTTCATCCAATGATGATTTTCAGGTCTCATGGAAAGCTACCAAGGGAAAAGTCTCCTACTCTCTCGGTGATTGTATCGTGGCAGCTTGCGATGGTCAGCTCATCCAGGCTCGTTGGGATAAGATTTCATATTTCATCAGGTCTAGAGTGGATGAGATTGTGGAATCGTCAAAGAGCGGGATCAGCCACCGCCTCCAGCCTCAGATCCTTTACGCCTTTTTTGCCAACACAGTAAAGTATGATGCCGCTTTCAAGTGTATCCAGGAGGCATATATATCGAGCGACTTCCAAGAGGCTGCTGCGGTAGTTGTTCTCAACTCTGATCCCGAGGGCACAAAGTTCGCAGCCTCGCCCTACTGGGGTGAAAGTCTTATCCATCTGGCAGGATTCGTGGTCAACTCGAATCCTAGCCGTCAGAGCCAGGATACGACGTTCATGATGGATGGATTTGAAAGCTTCGAACAGACGGTTGTCCCTGAGCCGGGAAAGCCATACCATACGTATGTTCGTGTGACAAGAACTGAGGGCGCTTCAATTGTTTGCGATGTCTACATTTTCGATGACGCCAAGCTGATCATGCATTGTGCTGGCCTTCATTTCCACGAGGTTGAGAATGCTGTACTTGATCAGCTTCTGGGAGGCACCAACACCATCAGGACTACCAGAGATCAGCCTGCTCCTATCATATCTCCGAAAGAAGTCACACAGCCAGTGGATACTGTTGAAAAGGTTGAGGCAGTCAGCAATGACTCGCAATCAGATACTGGAATCCTCGATAGCATTCTTAAGATTATCAGCAAGGAGACAGGATCTGACTTGGCTGATTTTCAAGACGACACGTTGATTGCAGACCTTGGAGTCGATTCTATCATGGCGATTGAGATTGCAAGTCAGGTTACTGAAGAGACTGGGGTGGACCTTCTTCCTTCCTTTATCATAGACTATCCCGCTATTGGAGACCTTCGTCGGGCGTTTGCTCCCAAGTCTACGCACACCTCAATCGACAAAGACTTGTCAGGGCCATCGTCAGTCGATGACATTTCTCCGGCGCCGCAAAGCTCAAGCTCAGAGTCCTTTGACCAGCCACCAACAAGTGTCACTTCAACATCGGACTCGGGTAGCGTTGTGAAGATTGATCTTAGGCCGGATGATGACTCCCCAGCCCCCAAGATTAAGATCACCTTGCTTCAGGGTCAACCAGGCAATGGAAGAACACCTTTCTATCTCATAGCTGATGGGACGGGCACGATAGCCACCTATATCCATTTGCCTCAGTTCAAATCGAAGATGCTTATTTACGGCATCGACTCGCCATTCCTCCGCTGCCCATCAAGGTTTACTACTGATGTTGGTATCCCGGGAGCTGCGAGGTTCATCACGGAAGCTTTGATGAAGGCCCAGCCAGAGGGAGCTTTTGTGCTTGGTGGATTCTCTGGAGGTGCTATGCTTGCATACGAGGTTTGTCGTCAGCTGGCAGCCGCCAACCGGAAAGTGGACAGCCTTATGCTTATCGATATGTGTTCCCCCCGTTCCAAGACTGTTGAGGACAAGAACGATATCGGGTGGGCCATCTTCGAGAGCATATCACGACAAAATGGCCTTTGGAGATCAACAGACATGACTCGACAACATCTCCAAGCCATATTTGCTGCCGTTGCTACGTACCATCCACAGCCTTTGAAGGCCAGCGAGCGACCGAAACGAACAGCCATTATTTGGGCCGAAAAGGGTATGATTGATAGATGTGCTGGAGACTCTGAACTTATGCAGAAGCTGGCTAAGCGAGGCATCCCAACTGAGCCTTATACCAAGTTTATGGAAGATTCTGAACTTGGCCCAGTTGCTTGGGGTCTTCCTCACAAGACCAAGAATGACTTGGGGCCAAATGGCTGGGAAAGGTACATTGGAGATGCTCTCTGTTTATCTATGCCTGCGGATCATCTCGAGATGCCTATGCCTGGGCATGTGCATCTACTACACGAGAAGATGACCCGAGCATTTGAGTTCTTCAACGAGAGAAAGTGATTTCGGGATTGAAGTTGGTCAGGAAATCGAGTTTGGGGCTATTTCATAGGCAGTTTAGACTCAAGAATGGCAATTATCATCAGAATGCTACCATCCCAAGTCATATAGATATAATGGTGTTTCAGAACTTATTGATCCATGGTCCATCCTAGAATATAATGTGTCTACGGATGGCCATGACATAGCACAACTTCACAAAGAAATGCACTACAACGGCTAAGGTACATCCTACCCTACTAAGATCAAGATTGGTGGTTCAAGCTAATGCGAAGTTATAATATACCCGAAGGGCTTGAATAAGAGATAAATATTTCCAAGATGACCTCTTCAAAATGGGTTCAAGTCTACATAAATCGACTTGTAAATGGTGTCGGTCGGTTTCCAAGTATGTTGTCAATCTCTTCCATGATCTCGTCCGTCAACTTCGGCAGAATGGAGAACACTTTCACACTCTCCATTATCTGCTCCGGTTTGCTCGCTCCCGTGATAGCCGAGCTGACATTCCTGTTCTTCAGCACCCAGGCCAGCGCCAATATCGCCTGTGAAGTTCCCAGGCTTTCCGCTACAGGCTTGAGCCTAGCAATCTTCTCCAGCATTTTCTTACCATCCTCGTTACCAAACTCCGACTTTGTCAGCTTTACAAACTTATCGTCACTGACTCCAAGTCGTGAATCATCCGGGATACCATCGTTGTACTTGCCAGTCAAAAGCCCCATAGCAAGTGGCGAGAAGACGGTCAATCCGGTGCCAACTTCTCTATACAGATGCACAAACTCGGATTCGACTTTAGTCCGCGTGAGCATGTTGTATTCCGGTTGTTCCATCGTCGGTCCAATGAGACCAAGCTTGTCAGCATACCTCCAGGCTGTGGCTATCTCATCGGCGCTCCATTGGGAAGTACCCCAGTAGAAGGCCTTGCCCATGTTGATGACATGGTTGAAAGCTCGTACGGTTTCCTCAATGGGCGTTTTTCTGTCTGGACGGTGTGCGTAGACGAGGTCTACGTATGGGAGGCCCATACGCTCAAGTGACGCATCTAGACCTTCGATAATATGCTTCCGCGACAAGCCGTAGTTGTTGGCCGGGAGCTCACCGTATGAGCCACCCCAATTGATCTACATGTTAAAATGTTAGCTATTACATACTAACAGCGGCACTTGGAGGTTATCTGAAGGTTTACTTTCCTTTGTCGAAATGACAAGGTCGTTTCGCTTCCAACCAAACTTGCGGATACATTCACCGATGATCCTTTCGCCGTTACCATCAGCATAACCCTCCGCGCAGTCAAAGAAGTTGATGCCGCAATCATAGGCTGCTTTCATACAGGTAAAGGCTCGATCTAATAATGGTCAAAAGATATTTGTCAGACAGGGTGTGGTGCTTTAGTAAACAGTAGAGTATAGTGAGAATGTACCTTTGTCAACATGGCCGCCGTATGTAAGCCAGCTCCCTAGAGAGATTGCTGAGACCTGTAAGCCAGAACGTCCAAGAAAGCGATACTCCATTGTGGGTGTCTTTGAAAGGATTGGTAAACAAACTCGAAGCTTGGCAAAGTGTGGAAGGTGTGATTGATAGTGAGAATGGTACCAATGGTCCTAGACACGAGGGAGGTGTAATATAGTCCTGTGGCTTGAAGGTAAGCAGGGTGATGACGGAAGCAATTACTCTCGTATACTGACATGATGCAGGACTTAGTTAATAATGCAAGCAAGTACTGTCATGTTCTGACATAATGGGGGATTTAAGTCATGATGCGTTCCTATATGCGTCAGATACTCAGTTATGCATAGTCACATGAGCAAGACACATCTAACTTACCATGTTGGATTGAGTGGAATGATGACAGGTATGAGCAAGTTATTTCTCTGTTGGGCTAATGTTACCGTACTGTTAGGAGCATATGAGGCATGGTATGGATTTTACTTCATGCCCAGGTTCTATCATTCTACATGACTACTGCTCTCTATTATCCCCAGCAGAACGCCTCCTCTTTTCTTTCCTATCATATGAAAACGTCACCAGCAGCGGTACTGACATAAACAAGGCAGCACCGACCATAATGCAACCCGTAAAGATCTGAGCATGCAAGAATTGGCCGCTCTCTGGACGAGACAAGGCACCCGCTATGGGAGCTCCAAGCAATGTCCCTAGACCAGATATAAGCCAATTCATCCCCAAACGCTCTCCTGCAATAGTGAGACTCGGTGTAATCGTTGGATGCAAGGTGGCCACGGGATTGGCAGCAACAAACGTCCCCGATGAAATACCAAACAGCACACAGAATACAATGAACCCGGCAGACTGGCGTATACCTATCCATGCGAAAAGTAGGACAGCACACATTACTGTACTGGTAAACACCACGGGCATTGCTCCAAACTTGGGCATGAGTAGGTTTGGTAGAGTGCGACCAACGGCTGAACTGCCATGTAGGATAGACAACAAATACGTAGACATTGCGTCACTCATACCGAGAACAGACCGGCCATACTGGGGTATTTATTAGCTGATACAATTCGTAGAGTAAGTGAGGTATACTAGATTCATACTGTAACCAGGTAGAATAGCGGGATCCAGTAAGACAAGTACTGGCAGAAGCAGCCGACACAAAAGGTAGTGTATGGGATTTCTGTGAAAGCTCTCCATTCGAACAGTTTTCTAGGCTTGGTTGACTTCTGCGGCATCGGCAGCAATAGGCCAAGGGCCGCGAGACCGAATGCTAATTGTAGGAATCCAAAGACTCGAATTGTCCAGCCAAACCCGACCTTGGGTTCAAGAGCATTGAACAAGATGGGGAAGACAATACCGCCTTACTCCGCCTCAGTTTAGTCTCTATGTAACAGATAGTTGACTACTTACCGAAACTTACGCCCGTTGTTGTTATTCCAACTGCGATAGGCCTCCGTGTCGTAAAGTTGATACTGATCTGACTAATGGTAGGGATACAAATTAATCCTATAATCAATGAGCTGTGTCTCTTCATCGTAACGTAAGGTTCGAAAGGAGAAAATACCAGAACCAATACCGAGACATAATGCTTGCGAGAGAAATATCTGATAGTATTTGGAAGAGAGACTCAACATCATCATTCCGATGACCACCATCGCTGTGCCTACACAGATGAGGCTTCTGAAGTAGCCTCTGTCAAATAGAGGCCCAACAAATGCCCCCGAACAAACAAGTAACAAACTTGAGACGCTACCTATCCAAGCAATTGTCGACTCAGAGTATGAGGATAGCATATGAGATTTGTAATAGGCTTCGAAAACGCCAAAAGAGCCAGCAGGGCCCCTGGCCATGATGTTAGCCGAGTTAGTGCGGTGTCGAGTACGATCTTACCAAGTGATAAAAAACATCAGCCAAGCGCCAACAACACCCAACCAGGCTACACGCCCTCCATCGGCTGCTGGTTTCTCATGCTGTGTTTGTTGGATTCCGTCTGATCGCTGAGAGTCTCCGGAAGGGCTTTCCATTTCTCAATGCAAGAGCGTTTGTGATTAGTGATCAATGTCTAATGTCTTGACCTCAGTGTGTCTAGGCAAGAGACTGCTGTGAGAGAGCGACAAACGCGATGTTTTCAACGAATCTCGCTTACTTAATATTACAAGCATAACTGTCTAGAAGTGACGCGAGCTTAGGTTATGGGCAGCATGCGACAAATTACCATGACATGATATTGGCCGTACAAGACGAATAGCGTC
Organism: Fusarium subtropicale; assembly: GCA_003670145.1. NCBI lineage: Eukaryota > Fungi > Ascomycota > Sordariomycetes > Hypocreales > Nectriaceae > Fusarium > Fusarium subtropicale. The sequence goes on along the minus strand of QRAA01000256.1, from coordinate 73,569 downwards.
AAGGTTGTCGACAGATTCGTAAGTAATTAACGATTAACAACAGGGTAGACGATATATCAAGTCAGCATTCTCAAGCGTGTGAAACAGCATGGATTGTCGTCGCCCAATAGAAATGGGTCGGAAGGACAGGGTAAATCGCACGAACATCCCCAGGGGTAGTCATCACCATTTGTTTTGAGTCAGCACATGAATAAGCGGGTAAGCAAGTCAGAAGATCTGTGAAACCCTCGATTCAAAGATCAAGTAAATATGCATACCTAGTTAGTGAAGTCTTTTGTGTAAGCAGATATGATACCATATTGTATTGATTGAACATGGTGAGCGCATGAGTTATACGGGAGTTTTACAAATTGCACCGAATGATAGATTCTTGATAGACTTATATAGAAATGTAGTCGAAGGATGACAGGTTGAATGGCCAGAAACAGGCGAACCAAAATCGAGTAAAATCTGATTCTTATCTCTTTTCAAAACAAAAAGTTTACAAAATGGCTACATGTCAAGATGATGTTCAATCAAATAGTAACGGCGTACCCACACCGTTCTTCCAAAGTCAACAAGACAAGTCCTATATTCAGGAATCCATCGAGGGTTTGCAATGCTCAACCACTTTGATCCCTACTGTCATAGGCGCCGCTTGGGCTGTGCTTATGGGGCACTACACGGCATCGAACGAGATATCGTTCAAGAGGACTCCAACGACGAATGGCAAGATATTTGATTCGGCTCAGGCTGAGGACGTCTTCGTCATTGTACCATGGGATAAGCCCGTTGGACAGTTTCTGAAACAACTATCGGACCAGCATCCAGATCCAACCGACTCATTCGACAATATTGTCATGTCGCCTGTCCAGGAGTACACCATGATCTTACATCACCCGAGTAAACAGAACAACGATATGCTATTGGAGTGTTACCTACAAACCAATAATCTCAAGCTTCGACTACAACTCAACAGAGCCTCTTCCGAGGAAGCTAGCGGGAAACGGCCACTATGCCAACTCAAGCATATAGTACAGCAACTCTGTGCCGAGGAGAACCAGAAAATGCCAGTTGCCAAGATATCAACTGTCACCGAAAAGGACCTTGATGAGATGTGGGAGCGAAATGCGTCCGTGCCATCAACGAACGACAAGTTCAATTGTATCCACGGAATTGTCATGGACTGGGCGATCAAGCAACCTGATCGCCCTGCCATCTGCGCATGGGACGGCCAACTAAGCTATGGCCAGTTGGACAAGTACTCAACCACATTGGCAAAGCATCTTCTTCACATGGGTGTCTCTACTGGCGCAATCGTCCCCTTGTGTTTTGAGAAATCTATGTGGATGCCGATAGCCATGCTTGGAGTCATGAAAGCTGGCGGTGCTTGTGTCGCCATGGATACTACCCAGCCAGAGGAAAGGCTTCGGACTATCGTGGACGAGGTCAAGCCTGCACTCATTCTGTCCTCAGCGACAAATGAAGACTTGGCCACTACGGTTTCGGACTGTCAAGTCATTGTTGTCGGCGTGGATTTTGTTGAATCGTCACCACCACATGCAGATGATCATGAGTTACCCATGGTCGGCCCTCAAAACAACATTTATGTCTCGTTTACCTCGGGCAGTACTGGGAAACCCAAAGGCGCAGTCATCAATCACGGAAACGTCTTTGCGGCTGTCCAGTTCCAAGGACGTTTACTGGGATTCACCAAGTCATCTCGAGTATTCGACCTGGCTCCCTACTGCTTCGATGTGGCCTGGTCCAATGTACTCCATACACTATGCGCTGGCGGCTGCCTTTGCGTACCATCAGGACTCAACGCCATGACTGGAATCTCTGCTTCAATAAACGACTTGGATGCGAACCTCGTCAACATAACGCCCTCGCTGTTGCGTATTCTAGATCCAAACGACTTGCCGTCTTTAAAGACTGTATTGCTAAGTGGAGAACCGCCAGACCAAGCTACGTGTCTACGTTGGATACCGAGAGTTCGTCTTGTGAACACATATGGGCCTACAGAATGTACTTTCAAGAGTTCTCATACCGACCTAACACTATCAATCTGTTGGCCGCCGAATATTGGGGCCGGTGTTGGATCGAATCTGTGGGTTGTGAGTTGCCACAATGCGGACCTGCTGAGCTGCATCGGAGGTATTGGGGAGCTGTGGCTTGAAGGTCCTCTCGTTGGCCGAGGATATCTTTCAAATGATCAAATGACGGAAAAGTCTTTTGTGAAAGATCCTGCATGGTTGCTGGAGGGCTCGCCAACTTATGCTGGTCGTCCAGGTCGGCTTTACCGGACAGGCGACTTGGTGCGTTCTAATGGCGATGGAACTGTAACCTTCATCGGACGCAAAGACACTCAGGTCAAGATCCGCGGCCAACGCGTCGAGCTGGATGAGATCGAGTACCACGTGCGAAATTGTCTCGCACAGCAACCGGAACCACGCGTGGTTGTAGAGGTCGTCTCTCCTGATCAAGGGAACCGTCAAGTACTAATGGCCTTTATCGAGACAAACAAGATGAGCCTTTCATCCCAAGACAACATCAAGGTTATCACAGGTACATTAGAGGAATCATTGACCAAAGCGTTGCCATCGTACATGGTTCCCCAAGTCTATGTTCCACTCCATGAGATTCCTCTGTCACCAACAGGGAAAACAGATCGACGGCTATTGAGGGACATGGGACTCTCAATCTTGCGCGATGCATCCAACGCCACAAGGTCGTCAATGACAGAAACACCAGATGAGTTGACAGATGTTGAGTCTCGTTTCGTCAATCTTTGGAAAGTTGTGCTTGGAGTCAACACTATCAGTGTCAGAGACAATTTCTTCCTTCTGGGCGGTGACTCCATATCAGCGATACGATTTGTCGAAGCTGCATCCAAAGAAGGCATCTCCATTACGGTAGCAGACGTGTTTAAGCGGCCATGCCTTCAAGAACTTGCTCTAGCAGCAAAGTTAGAAAGCCCAGAAAAATTTGCCACCATTCCACCATTATCGTTGATTGACGGCTCCGTGGACCACTATGACCTACGCAACGAGGTGGCAGGACTCTGCAATGTCCAACCAGAGACTATTCAGGATATATTTCCCTGTACACCTCTCCAAGAAGGGCTCATTGCAATGACGGCAGAGAACGAATCCAGCTACGTGGCTCAGAACATTCTACAAATCGCTCCCACTGTCTCTCTTGAGAGGCTGAAAGAGGCTTGGGACCTCACTGTTTCGACAACGCCAATACTGCGTACACGAATCGTGGATATGGGAGGTAATTCCCTAGTACAAGTTATTATCGACGAGCAGGTACCTTGGGAGGATGGTGATGACTTGGATAAATATCTCAAGCATCATAGCCACTCCACTATGGGCCTCGGGAAGCCCCTCATGCACCAAGCTATCGTCAACGACCCCGAACGTCATCGCAGATTCTTTGTTTATACCATTCATCACGCCTTATATGATGGGTGGTCGGCGACATTGTTGTTGGACAGACTACACCAGGCGTATCATTCAAGGACACTGTGTCCACCTCCACCTTTCCAGCGATATGTGCAGCACATGCTCCAGACAGACAGCGATTCGAAACAACGCTTTTGGAAGCAAGAGCTGGCAGGCTCAAAAGCCCGGATCTTTCCCCAGCTCCCATCACCACTCTACAGGCCACGAGCAGACAAAACCTTGCATCACGCGATCCACGACATTCATTGGCCTACAGATGGGGCCACAGCATCTAGTATCATCCGAGCTGCCTGGTCAGTTCTCATCGCACGCCACACTGGTTCAGAAGATGTCATCTTTGGTGCGACAGTGACAGGACGACAATCAGCATACCCTGGCATTGGAGAGTTGATAGCTCCCACCTTTGCCACTGTGCCTTTGCGGATCAACGTCCCTTGGAAGCATACTGTCAAGGACTTCCTTCAAAAGGTGCAAACGCAAGCAGTGGATATGATCGAGTATGAACAGACTGGTCTACAATACATACGACGCATAAGCGCAGAGCTCGACAGGGCAAGTCAGTTTCAAACCTTGCTGGTACTCCAACCGAACATGAAGGACTCCAAGAAAGAAGACTACAATCACGAAGCCATGTTTGAGTCCGATGACCAAGGGGTTATCGACCGTGCAACAGATGACCTGAGCGTATTCAATAGCTCTGCCCTGATGCTAGAATGCCAGATCGAAAGAGATGGTGCGAGAATCCAATTCAGCTTCGACTCTGCTGTTATCGACAAAGGTCAAGTGGATAGGCTGTCGCAGCAACTGGACAACGCGATCAGACAGATCTGCATGGCAAATCAGACCACCACATTGCTTGATATAGCTCAAGTCAGTGAACAGGACCTCGCCGATATCTGGAACTGGAACTCGTCAGTTCCATCAGCAGTAGACGCTTGTGTTCATGAACTTGTTGCGGAGATGGCAACAAAGAATCCGAAACGGCCTGCTCTGAGCGCATGGGGCGGCGATCTGAATTACGAGCAACTACACACATATTCCACAACCGCAGCACAAAACCTTATCAAGTATGGAGTCGGGCCAGGTATCATTCTGCCTCTGTACATGGCCAAGTCTGTTTGGACAACAGTAGCAATGCTAGCTGTTATGAAAACTGGTGCTGCTCTTGTGCTAGTTCCAGCGACCGATCCATTGTTACGTCTTCACGCAATCATAGCGCAGTGTTCATCACCGTTTGTCGTGGTCTCACAAGATCAAGGCAGAGGCCTCGATGGTTGTCAAAGTGTAGTCTTTGGGGATCTTCTGAACTATGAGTTTCAATCAAACGAACACCCCACGCCTCGCTCTTTAGAAATGTCCAGCACGGCGGTCATTCTTTTCACTTCTGGGAGTACTGGAACACCAAAAGGTATAGTCTGGAACCATCAGGCACTATCTACAACTGCAACTCGACTCGGGGAAGCGTTCCAGCTTCAACATACAAGCAGAACCTTTCAATTTGCCTCATATTCGTTCGATGTCAGTATTTTGGAAACCTTTGCGACTTTGATAGCGGGAGGTGTCGTGTGTATTCCGTCGGAGAGTGAGCGTCTGAACGACACAGCCAGAGCCATACTAAAGAGGCAGGCTAACTGGTTGTGTATAACTCCATCCGCTGCAAAGGCACTTCTACCAGAAGTAGTTTCCTCGCTGAAGACGATCGTTTTTGCTGGAGAGCAGCTATCACAAAGCGATGTCTACAGATGGAATGGTAATACCACTGTTTACAACTGGTATGGGCCTGCTGAAGCATCACTTTCCGCTTGCTGTAGGGTCGACGAGGGGATATGGTCAAATGGAACCATTGGTACTGCGTTCGCCAATGTCTGTTGGGTGGTAGACCCTGAGAACGGAGACACTCTTTTACCCATCGGTGCCGAGGGAGAGTTGGTTGTTGAAGGTAACGCAATAGCCGAAGGTTATTTGAGTCAGTCTACGGACTCATCGTCGGCATTTTACGACGATCCGCCTTGGCTGCTTCAAGGAACCAAAGATCATCCGGGGCGACGTGGACGACTTTACAAAACTGGCGATATCGTTTCCTACAACACAGATGGTACTCTCAAGTACAGACGACGTAACGACACACAGGTCAAGATTCATGGACAACGTGTGGAGTTGGAGGCTATCGAGCACTGCCTACAGGAAATCTTGGCCCCCGATCTTGTGGTTGAAACTATCGTCGACATTGTGACTCCAGCACAAAGCGACGACCCCATACTGTTGGCTTTTCTGAGTTTCAACAACCCGAATCACTCTAATAACAGCGAGTTCGCATCGGCCATGAGCAACGTTGCCGCCATCTTGGAGGACAGGGCACCCAGTCTCTTACCCGAGCACATGAACCCATCCGTTTACTTTCCCATCAGCAAAGTGCCCTTCACTCTGAACGGAAAGATCGACAGAAGAAGCCTTCGTGCAGCAGCGGAGAGATTGACTCTGCCACAACTAACTGAACTACTTCCTGCGAAAGAAGAACGCCTCAAACCAACAACTGATGTTGAGCGTGCGCTGCAACAGGTTTGGGCTAAGGTACTTGCAATTGAACCTAACGCCATCGCAACGAACGACAGCTTTCGTCGCCTGGGCGGGGATTCTATCAAGACTGTCATCATGGCCAGGCTGATCAATCAACAATTCGGCGTCAAACTCAGTGTCCGTGACGTACTGCGACAGAGGGCTCTCTGTGACCTCGCACAAGAAATCGGACGACAACAGAATCCACTTCCGGGCCCTTCTCTGGAGGAGACAGACTTGGGAGACTTGGTAGAAGATGCTAAAGCCCTTTCTAACAACCTTCAGCTCTTTACGCCTGACACGTTCGAGGACACGAATGAGATGCCTTCAAGAGTTTTTCTCACAGGTGCTACAGGCTACCTCGGCACCAGCATCCTCCATGGCCTTCTTCAGCGCCCAGAGATTGACCAAGTATTTGTCCTGGTAAGGGCGTCTTCTACCGAACACGCCATCAGCAGGATCATTAAATCCGCAACTATATCTGGCTGGTGGCATGAAAGTTATCTGTCTCGTATCCAGCCATGGTTGGGGGACTTGGAAAAGCCCCAGTTCGCCCTTGATGACTTCAGATGGAATCAATTATCCGGCCACTATGATTCCACCAAGTGCATTGATGGAATCGTACACAACGGGGCGGCTGTCAATTGGTACTCAAGCTATGATGATCTCCGAGCTACGAATGTAATCTCAAGCCAGCAGCTGCTTCAGATAGCGGCCACTAACCCTCACTTGAAACGTTACGTTCTCATATCAACGGCGCCTCAGAGAGACGTAGGCTGCGATGCCGACAGCGAACGTTCCTTTCGCAAGTTTCTCGCCGAAGCAGATGGGTACGGAAAAAGCAAGTTGGTTGCCGAGCAGGTCATGCTATGGGCAAGCAGCAAGCAAGGTTTTCCGCGCCAACGTCTTGCAGTTGTCAAGCCCGGCTTCATCATCGGTAACGCAACCTCGGGAGTTGCCAATGTGGATGACTTTCTGTGGCGCGTGGTCGCCGGCTGTGTCACTATCGGGTCGTTCCCCAAAGCGTCATCCGATGTTTTCATTCACATTGCTACTACAGACCATATTGCTACGGCGGCAACTACCTGTTTGCATGCAAAATCTGACCAGAAGCCGATACGAAGAAGAGTTGATGACGGCTTGCCTGTGAGGGACTTTTGGAGTGCAGTAAACTCGGCTTTGCCAACTGCCCTCGATGAAAAGCCCTTTGAGTCCTGGTATGCAGAGTTGGAGATAAAGGTGAATGAGAACTTGAACCACCCTTGCCTACCTGTCCTACATCTGATTGCTCATGGCAATCCAGTTCTCGGGTCAGAGAAGCACCGTTCGGGAACATCTTGTACTATGGATCGTCGGCTAGAGCTTGAGGCAGCTATTGCAAGGAATGTCAAGTACCTTCTGGAAGTGGGATACTTCTCATGGGACTGGAGTTCAGATAATGCCTCCGTCTTTCGGAGACAAGATAAACGGAGTTAGCAAGTTAGGTTAATTTAGCGTTAAAGCATTCTGTTGAATCGACACTATAGGACCTAAAGGACCTATCTGGATTAAAAACTAAAGATATCAGACCAAGGGTTTCCCAATAACTAATGTTGAAGGTCAAGCTCAAGGTTCGTCGGCATGACCTTGACATTGCCTACCCTAGACAAGGCATCAAAATTATCAACCATACTTTCAAGCGTGGTCAATGGCTTTTCATATGGGTCCACCAAATAGTGCAGATCGGGTATAGCACTGAGCTATCACCATAACCGAGCAGGATGCGCATCCCAACTAACGTCAACAGGCAGCCAAGCTAGAAACCCACCTCACGTCAGCGTTGTTTTGAAACTTGTCAATATCATTCTTCACTACGCAACAACAACAGGACGGCCTAGACATGTCTGTGAAAATCGTTGAAGCTGCAGGAGAATGGCTTGTAAATCTCTGCAGTGCGGAGGCCTCACTCGACTACAGAGACCAGCTCCTGACACCCCTCGAACAACTCAAACTGGATGAATTCTTCAGTCTCTATAGCCAATCTCCAATATTCAAGCGATATCATGTCGAAGCCATCCGGCAGTGTCTGTCTAGAGACATCAAACCAGAATACCAACTGGCTCGTGCACTGCTGGAGCGAGATGATACGTGTCGTCTCTTTCAGGATGAGAACGATGTCTTGCAAGTAGCCATCAAAAGCGCCAAAATAAAGCCGGGATTTCTTGGTAACTCACCGCTGGAGTCAAACCCTGAGCTTCTGGAAATGGTGAAACTGCTCATGGTTCATGGAGCGGGGGTAAATTGTCTGGACGGCGAGGGATACTCGCCTCTTTACTATACTTGTGTTTTGGGATATGCCGACTTGTTTCATTTTCTGGTTTCTTCTGGTGCAGATATCTCGACTACACAGAAGAGAATCGTTCCTGACCAAGTCACCAAACTTAGAGACACCCCGGAGAATGCATCGCACGACAAAGAAGAGATAGTCAATCTCTTACAATCAACACTAGATGCCTTCATATCGCCCCAAAACATCGTCGATATGACCTGGGTCGGATGGCCTCCCGGAGTCGACTTCGATAGGCCGCTGTGGGAAATGGACATCGGCCTTACATGGGGCGGTATCATACAATATTTTCTGCAACAAGGGCTCTCCTTTGCCAAAGATGACTTGGGACTTGTCATGCTTCTTCACATTGCCTGTAATCAAGGATCGCAGGAATTTGTCGAAAGGCTTTTGGACTACGGCGTCATGGCTGATATACCTGGCCCAAGAATAGTAGATGGCGGACAAGGTGAAGGCTCAACCTGTGGAACGGCAATGCACGCTGCAGCTGCCGGTCGTCAACTGGAAATTGTTAAAGCTCTCATTTCTCGAGGCGAAAGTCCAGGGTTACGCCGACATTGCATTTTCAACCGCCGTTCAGTCAATGCAGAAGTGGCGCCTATCGATCTTGCGATAGCCACCGGCGAATACGAAAATGATGAGAACCTTCAGGAGTTCCTCGAGGCTTTCATAACCGATGCTGATGGCCTTGAGAAAGCCGACCTCAAAGCAGTCCTGAACTGGTGTATTGAGTCCAACGCGCTCGGCTTTGCTCAAGATCTTTTACAGCGAGGTGTCAGACTGAATGAGGTACCTCTTGTCATCAGGGGAGTTGAAATGGCACAGCTTCTAATTGCACACGATATCAAACTGAATCCCGAAGCCTTGCAGAAGAATGCATTGAACAATAACCTCCTAGACCTACTGCGTTGGTGTGTTGACGAGTATGGCCCTCTTCTACCTCAAGACCAAGTATCATGGGGTAAGATGGCACGACGATTGGTCACAGGATATTTCGCATCCATCACGATGATCGAGTACCTTATCGCTGAATATCCTGGCTTGCATATTGACTCAGTATTGATCGCACGAAAAACAGACTGGGGAGACAACGAGGAAACCATGGAGACGAGTTGGCTGCAGCTGGCTATTGTAGAATGCAATACCAAATTGATCCGGCTACTTTTGGAAGCTGGGGCTGACGTCAATTTCCCTGGTCTTCCATTGGATGCTGCAACGATTATGAAGAGATTAAGTCAGAATGGTGTCAGAGACATTGGAGATCGGCTGGAAGTCATCAAAATGATACAAGAAAGGCTTTCTGCGGACGGGAAGTGGGATGTTCCCTCACTCGCTGAAACAAGATCATACACAGCTGAGGTTATAGCTGAAGAAAGGAAAGCCTGGGACAAGAAAGTCAGACGCCTAGTGGAGAGCAGACAAGAGGTCCCTCAGCCGATACATACTGAAAGGGGAGCTTCTCTGTCTTCTTCACCTGTGGGCGTCACCTCTACTATGGATCACTATAAGCCGTTGGCCAGCAGCAGTTCTTTCCGCCTTCTTGAGCTCCTACCTTCAGACAAGAGAACAGATCCTTTGGCTAGTCGCCTGGTTGACAGCGACATCACTTTCCAACCCGAATATGAGGCCTTGTCTTATGTATGGGGCGACATTAATCCCGCCAAATACATCAGCATTGACGGCAATGATATCGCTATAACGCCGAATCTACACTCTGCTCTCACTCATCTTCGCTCTGCAGATAGTGTCAGGACTATTTGGGTCGACGCACTCTGTATCAATCAGTCAATCCACGACGAACGAAACCAACAAGTTAGAATCATGGGTGACATTTACAAATCAGCAAAGCAAGTTATCGTATGGCTCGGAGATGCAGCTGAAGATTCTGATCTCGTCTTCGACCATCTCAACAACGAGGATATTGAGGACTCTTTTCCAAACCAACAAGAACTTTCAGAAGCAAAGCGCAAAGCATGGAACGCGCTTGTCAAGAGGCCCTGGTTCTTCCGCACGTGGGTAATCCAAGAGATAGCTCTGGCACGAAGAGCAGTAATTATGTGCGGAGAAGACATTACGCTCTGGCGGAATATCGAGGAGAGTTGGAAACCCGACTTTTCAGGCGGCGCAAAGGGTCTCTCGTCGAAGCGCACCTTTCCTGGAAACGCACCAGACCACCCAATCTCGGGCTTTAACCCTGATAGTCATGTTTGGAGATTGAGGCTGCTGAAAGCTGAGAGTGATCCTATGAGCATCCTTCGCTATAGCCACGTGTGCGGAGCGACAGAGGTGAGAGATAGAATTTATGGAATTCTGGGCTTGTTTAAACCGGGGTTTGTTGAAATCGATTATTACCTACCTGTGGAAAGCATCTTTCGACAGTTTGCGGAGGCTGTGCTACAATCGACTGGGCGGTTGGATATGCTGAAGCATGCCGGAGAATCTCAAAACTATCCGAACCTTCCATCATGGGTGCCCGACTTCAACGAAACATCAACAAGAATTGATTTTGCGTATGGTTGGTTTGCTCCTTACAGAGTAGATGCTCCGGAGGAATACGAGATCTGGTTTGCCGATGGGAAGCAGATCAGTGTTCCCCGGAGAGACTTGGCGCAGAAGTACCTTCCAGGACTTACCTTCTCAGCGGACGGAGCGTTGGTGATAAAAGGCAAGATGGTTGATAGTATCCGAACAGTAGGTGTTGAGCTCCCTTGTGGGACATCATATATTCCTGGAACAGAAGCCTTCGAGCTTGTGATGAAAGAGTGGGAAACACTAGCGACGACACTGATACCTGAGTGGAAGTCTTCTGGTTCTTCAGTATCTTCTGCGTTTGCAGCTACTCTTTCGGCAACCCGTGGGTCTGAGCTCTACAATGTTGGCATTGGTTTTACCCAGTGGTATCGTCACTGCGGAGCAAACATACTCGAAAAAGCCGACCCCTCTATGTTTATCCGGGATCACGAGTTTTACATTTGGTGGTGTGATGCTGGCAAGTTTGACGATTCTGATCATGAAGAGTATGGGGGACTTGGATATCATCTTCGCGAGTTTTCCGACGAGATGATGGCTGCTAGCTACGGTCGCTGTCTCTTCACCACAGACGATGGATCGATGGGCCTTGCGAGCTCTCGGATAAAGGCAGGTGATAGTATTGTCTACTTTCCTGGCTCATCTGACCCTTTTGTCTTGCGGAAGAGGGAGGATGGGAAGGGTTGGACTTTGGTGGGTGAATGTTACTTGTATGGGTTTGAAATCGACGACCTTTTCTACGGCAAGGAACAAGTTGTCGACGACTTCAGCATTTATTAGATTTGCCATTTGCTATGTATGTAGAGATTGCATGATAGTTAGGATATCTACACATTTCGACTATGTCGAACCCATTTGTTGCTCAATGCTGATGTTGTCCTGTTTAGAGTGTCATTCCATGCATGTCAGATTCTTGGACAGTTCTTCAACACTTTGTTTTCTCCCGTAAACTGGCAAATTGGATATATAGGGATATTATCATCCGACGCCAAGCTCATTGTCGTCCCCCTCACCTTCATCGACCACATATCAAGCCAGTATAAAGGAGAGACCCATTATTTCATAAAACGTCCCCCTCACTATAGCGTCGTATTGTAGCCCATTGTAACGCTCACTACTGCTTGGCTCCAGCACAGCGGGGGTGGCGCATAAAATCTCCATCGGCTTTGTTTTCCTCTTTTGCAATGGTTGATGTCATGTGAAACGCTCTTGTCATATATCCTTCGTCATTCTGAACCATTTCTTATTAGGATCAGTAGTCTTTGCCATTTTTCAACAACATCTGACTTATCATGGGTTCTAGAATGACACCAGAGGCTATCAAGCCTGTTATGCTAATTGACGGTCAAGTATGATCACTACAACACACCAATGACAAGACAGATACACTAACGCGTTATTAACTTAGCTGGTTGAAGCCTCAGACGGAAACTCGTTTCCCCTCTTTAACCCAGCAACTGGCGATAAAGTCGCTGATGGTAAGAAATAATTCATGATCCCAAACACTTCATCCACTAACACCTGCCGTTAGTCCCCGAAGCCACAAAAGATGACACCAACAGAGCCGTCGCAGCAGCTCAGCGTGCATTCCCAGAATGGTCCGCCATGGACCCTGCCAAGCGTGGTAGCTACCTGAAGAAACTCGCCTCTCTCATCAAAGAGCACAACGATGAACTAGCTCTCCTCGAAGCCAAGTCCATGGGTCGTCCTTTGGCTGAGTTCTTTGAGGGCTACATTGCTGCCTCGAGCTATGAGCACTACGCTGAAGCGTGGCCGCATATCCAGGGCCAGGCAAGTCTCAACACACCCGGCTATGTAACCATGACTCTGCGTCAGCCATTTGGTGTTGTCGCAGCTATCATTCCCTGGAACGCCTCTCTTTTGTTCTTCGCGAGCAAATCTGCACCCGCTTTGATTACCGGAAACACAGTCGTCGTCAAGTCAAGCGAAAAGGCTCCCCTTGGTGCCGCTAAATTTGCTGAACTCATTCACAAAGCTGGTTTCCCTCCTGGAGTCTTCAACGTTCTATCTGGCCACGGCAACCCCTCTGGCGCCACGCTTGCTTCTCACATGGACGTCCGAGCTATCAGCTTCACTGGCTCTGGCCCTACTGGTCGCGCCATCCAAGAGGCAGCTGCCAAGTCTAACCTGAAGAAGGTCATCCTCGAGCTTGGCGGCAAATCACCTGTCATTATCTTTGACGATGCAGACCTTGAACAGGCTGCTAAGGATACCATGCACAGTATTCAGTGGAACAGTGGTCAGGTTTGCATGGCCAATTCTCGCGTTTACGTGCAAGATTCTATCGCCGATAACTTTGTCGAAGCTTGCAAGAAAGTACTGTCTGCCGCAAAGTCGGGTGACCCCACAGAGAAGGGCATTAATCATGGCCCTCAAGCCGACAAGGTTCAGTATGAAAAGGTCATGTCTTACATCAACGAGGGCAAGCAGTCCGGAACACTTGAACTCGGTGGAAATGGCCAGCTTGAAAAGACAGGTGGCTTTTTCGTCGAACCGACCATCTTTGTCAACACGCCTGAAGACGCAAAGGTAATGAAGGAGGAAATCTTTGGACCTGTTGTCAATATCAACACCATCAAGACAGAAGACGAGGCTATCGAAAAGGCAAACGACACAGAGTATGGTCTGTATGCCGCAGTCTATACCAAGAATGTCGACAGGGCCATGAGGGTCACCCAGAAGCTCAACTCTGGTTATGTTGGTATCAACTGCACCAGCCCTACCACCGCAAGGGATCTGCCTTTTGGAGGATACAAGGCATCAGGACAGGGCCGAGAGGGCTGGCTCTACAGTTTGGACAACTTCTTGGAAGTTAAGAGTGTGATGATGAAGGTAGACAGTGGTTCCAAGTTATAAACAGGCCAAATTGTTGAATTCAGAGATCAAGACTTCCTATCCCTCAAGAATAACCATTCCTCCATTGGCGACTTGCACAAAGTTTGGAACTTCCAGTTCTTCTGTTTTCTCATTCTGCTTCCTTTCTTCCTCAAGCACCCATTCCAAAGACCGTGGAAGATCAGCCGTCCTCGTAACCCATAAGAAAAAGCCCGAGTAAGTGAAATCGTTATCATGATTTAGAATCCAACTCTTGCTGCCACCGATCTTTCTATATAGAGCAAGACCTCCCTTCACCCCCAGCTTAGTTATGCCGGTTATTCCATGACTCTCTTTGAGGCCATGTAGCATTGTTAAGATTTCTGTCTTTGGCTCTGCTCGAAGAAATGCATCTAGAGGGCCTTGGTCGAGTTGTGTACCGTGCGGTGAGAGGAGTATGGTTTCGTGCACCTCTTCGTGAGTCCAGACCAGTGCGGTGCAGAAGTTCAGAATGGTGTGGCCCGGTAGACGAATGATTGTCAACCAGTCAGGTAGGTGCTCTGGATGGAGTTCTGGTGAGCGCCATGTTTTGGCTGAGCTATCCAAATCGTGACTCAAAGAGATTGTCTTAAAATGGTTCCACGGCATGATGACATCGGCTGCTTCAGGTGTCGCGATAACAGGAATATTTGTGTCGAAAGTCCGAAGGGTTGGTTCGTGCACATGGTCCAAATAATGAAAAGAAAGAATGATAACATCGATATTTCCGTGGTAGCCGCCATCTTTCGTCGTGGTCTGTACGTGGTCTATCGGCAGATGACATGAAGCAGCTTGTTCAATTTCCGCAATGATATCCTCGATACCTTGAACATCAGTCACCGCCGCCTTGTCGCTGAGGGCAATATTGAAGAACCAGCTGTAGAATAGGGATGTGTCGCCTTGTAGCCATGGTTCATACACGATGTGGAAATATGCTTTACCCGTTGAAGCCTGCTCGGCTTTGGGACGGGGAAACGACATTAGCCAGCTTGCGTCTCCATTGAGAAGTGTCAAAATAGGCCGTAGCGATTTCTCCTCTGATGCTGTGAGCGCTTCGTATACGTGTTGCCTTGACTCGGACATGGTGGTGATCGCAGAAATGGCACATATGAAGATCAAAAAGATGGGTACTGGGCAGAAGATCACGCGGAGAATATATATAATCGAGTGGAAAATGGTAGATCCTTTTATTAGAGACCAACAAGAAGTGCATTGATGGAGAGACTCGGGTTGAAAATCATGACATTGGTCAGAACCCAACCCTTTGACTGCAATGACAGCCCTTGATTGACCAGAGTGCTTTGTCTTGTGCCGATCAAGTAAGCACTAAATCCTTCGATTCCATGGTCAGACTGACCAGCTGAGCAACGCTGCGTAGACACTCCTTGATGAAGCCCGATGCGAAAAAGAAGCACGCATTCACGGAACATCACTGCGGGTTGCTCAATCATCCTTTATACCACTCTTTTTTAACCTATCTCCTTGGTCTATCCCCGGTTTGTCGGATCGTCGCCGGTGTTGATTGCCGATGTTTACCGACACTAAAGTCTCACAAACAGGATTATCTTATCCCAAGATGGAAGCCGTTACTACCGCAGCAGATTGAATAAGGCACAGCTTGATGATTTTAGTTGATAACAGCGGGGATCGACAAGGGAACCTCGTCTATCTTTCCCCCGCATGTCGCTGATATCGGCCGGGTTTCGCCATGCGATGGCCGAACTTGTCCAACCAGACCTTGCGTGTTGGGTACAGAAATACAAAGTCAGTGTTTCCTTATTAACTGCGGCAAGCTGGCCTATGCACTGGGGATTTGACCGAATAATTATGTCTGCTATATTCATTCATCTATCCTTTCCTACCCTGACCATGATTCCAAGCATGATCCTACTTTGCGATAGCTTCGCGGGGTAGACATGGATACAGTGGGGTGATAGAAGCTAAATGACTGTGACATCGTGTGGTTATGGAGGGAAACTATTTAAGCCCCATGATGGTCAAGTGACAAAGGCAGTTCCTCTGTTCTCTCTGTCTGAAGTCTTGATTTGAGTGATACTTGCTACTTAGTTTTGCTTCTCGTCTATCCCAGACGGAGTCGTCATCATGAGGCTCACTAGCAAGATCCCACCAGTGTTCACTCTCTGGTGCTCGGCTGTAATGGCGACACTTCCTTCTTCCTACGATGTCGTCTGGGATAAACCGGGTGTCAATGGATCAGCCGACTCAATGCCTCTTGGTGGTGGCGACATTGGCCTGAACACATGGTATGAGAATGGTAAGACAATTTCGTTTCTTTCAACAAGCCGGATCAATGGCTAAAGTGGAATAATAGGCACAATTCTCATGTACGTCGCCAAAAGCGGTACCTTTGACGAAAACAATTCTCTTCTCAAACTCGGCCGTGTCAGATTATCTTTCGACCCCAACCCTTTCGACAGCGACTTTGAGCAAAGGCTTGTTCTGAATGACGGATATGTCAATTACACAGGCAAGGATAACGCCACTGCCAAAGTTTGGGTCGACGTATTCAACCCTGTTGTACACATAGAAGTCGACAGCCCCGAAAAGATTTCCGTTAATGTCGCTTACGAGAACTGGCGCTACGAAGACCGACCCATCATCAACGAAGAGCGCAACCAGGGTTCCTGGGGCATATACACCTCCAAAATTGCCAATGGGACTACGTACGCTGACAAGATCCTCTACCATGAGAATGGCGTGCTTATGAGCCACCGGAATGAGAAGCTGGATCTATGGAACTTTCAACTAAAGCAACAAGGACTCGAGAAATACAGCGATGAGATGTACAATCCGATGCGCAACAACGAGTTTGGTATCTTTGTTCACTCTGAGCAGCTCAAGCCAGGCAAAGTCACGGATGGTCACTATGTAAACACTACTTATAAAGCCTGGAATCTCGAAAGCAAGGCGCCTGGAAAGTCGTTCAAAGTTTCACTCTCCATGTACCAGGCCCAGACCAAGAATCATGACGAGTGGTACAAGGGTCTCAAGAAGGTCATCAAGTCAGCAGTTAAGAACACCCAAGAAGCCACTCTCAACTGGTGGCACGAATACTGGGCGCGATCATATATCATAATCAACGAAGACAAGGGCGAAAAAGATGCAGGGTTCCAAGTAGGAAAGAACTACCAGATTTGGCGCTTCCTTATGGGCTGCAACGCAAAAGGAGAATGGCCGACAAAGTTCAATGGTGGTCTCTGGACTTTTGATCCCGTATTCGTCAACCCTTATCGACCTTATACGCCCGACTATCGACGCTGGGGCGGAGGCACATTCACTGCTCAAAACCAACGTCTTTTGTACTGGCCCCTACTGAGATCTGGCGACTTTGAGACCATGACGCAGCAGTTCGACTTTTACAAGCGCATCACTCCGAACGCGGTTCTGAGGGGAAAGGTATATCAGAATATTGATGCAGCGTACTTTCTGGAACAGATCGATAACACTGGTCTTTCGAATGTGTTTGAGTATAACGCTCAGTGGTATGATGATGATGCCAACACGCCTCGTCCTGACTTTTTCCCTGATGGGGAGTTGTGGAATGTTTGGTTGAACCACATGCAAGATACTGCCAAGTAAGTACCTCACAGAAGACCAAGATGCAATGCAGCATTGCAGATGAGGCTAACAATTTCTGCAGTGAATTTGCCGACATGATCCTACAAGCCAACATTTACTCGGGCTATGACGTTAAGCCTTATCTCGAGTTTATTGAGTACCAACTCGCCTGGTTCGACAAGTACTACACTCGCGAAATGCTCAAACGCAACCCTTGGCCACTTACCGGTATCGCTGGGAACGAATCGCTTGTTATTTATCCTGGTTCAGCTGCTGAAACATACAAAGAGGCCTACAATCCCGTATCCACCCTGGCTGGTCTGCGTCAGGTCATCAAAGATCTCATGATCGTGGACGAATTTTCCCTTCAAAACAGAACATATTACCAGAAATACCTCGCCAAGATCCCGGGCAACACGCTCCGCCAACAGCAGGGACACACATGTATCGCCCCAGCGGAGGCATACACACGTGTGCAAAACAGCGAAGTTCCCCAGCTATACACCGTTTTTCCTTGGCCAGAATACGGTCTCGGTCTTCCGAATCTCACACATGCCATCAACACGTATCTCTACGACACCGAAACAGTCATCTACCATGGTAACAACGGCTGGAAGCAAGACGTCATTTGGCTCGCACGTATGGGATTCACTGCAAACGCAACATCCATGACAGAAGAGCGATACGCGCCTAGCAAAGTGTGCAAGTTCCCCGTTTTCAAGGGTCCCAATTTTGACTGGACACCTGATCTGAATCACTACGGGGCTGCAGCTATTGGATTGCAGGAACAGCTCATCCAGACTTTTGCAGGGGATGATATTAGACTGCTTGCTGCGTGGCCTGAAAGTTGGGATGTTCGGTTCAAGGTTTGGGCACCGCATAATACTACAGTTGAGGGTACTGTGACGAAGGGTGATGTGAAAAAGCTTGTTGTTTTGCCCAAGTCTCGAAAGAAGGATGTCGTTATTGGACAAGACTAAACTCTGGTTTCTTGTATCCGACAGTTCTAGGTTATTACTTTACAAGTTCTGTGCGAGTTACTCACAGCAATCAAATTGACTTCTAGTGAGGTTGTTTATACAGCCTTTGGGTTCATTAAGATGTCGCGCAAAGAACATACCAGGTATCAACAGGCGACCGGGTAGGAAACCTTATCTAAACGCTTCTTATCGATCGATATCATGCGAGTCTCCACTGGTTATGCTTTTTTTACAGTACAGTATCCTTGCGGATACTTAATCTGATCGGACCCCTGAAAAGGTTAAGTAATATGATGCTTGTTCTGGATCACGGCAGGCGAGTCTCAAATATTGAGCATCTTACTAAAGTTGTACCACTAAGGCTACTATAGATTTACCACCCTGTAGAAACGAATAGGCTGAGAATCTTTTACCAACTACCAATAAGCAGATCCTATCTGCTAAGCTGAGGAAGGTGAGTCTTCCGTCGGAGAAAAAGGCGCTGCTGGGCCGGCCCACAGAGACGAGTATCCATCCGTTCAGCCGCACCAGGACCGTCGGACAATCATTCTGGTCCGCTTGCCCCGGAACGCGCCTTGAACGGGACATACGCATGATCTCCTTCCTATAATTCCTTTTCTGCTTCAGAAGGATTCTAGAAATATGGGTCTATCTGGTACCGGGAGTTCACTGAGCTGAGGGAGTCCAATCAGAATAGCTGAACAGGCCTGGTCAAGACTGAGACCTTGTGTTTTTCATCAGTCTTTACTTTTCACTAGAACAAATTCTTACAGGCCCTTTTCCCGACCTTCCACTTGTAGTGCGTTGCATAGTAGGATCTCATCCAGACTCATGAATCAAGAGGAGTTGTTCTTTAGGGGTCAGGTTGAATCTGTATCCAGAAAAGGCAGGAAAGAAGCCAAGTTACGACTCCTTCGAATCGTATAAATATGGCATCTCTCGACCTACTTGGCTTTCCTTCCAATCTCCTCACTCACACACAAACCCTACTCTACAAATCCTTACAACAAATTAAACAACCGCCATAATGCGCGCCACTACCATTGTAGGTTCTCCTCTTCAATGCTCTACACCCAGAAGCCTAGGACTAACATAGCGAATCTCTAGCTAACTACCCTCTTCGCCGTTGCCGTCAATGCTGCCGCCTTGCCTGCTGATGCTGAGGCTCCCGCCATACAAGTTGATGTTGACGCTCATGTTGGTACTATCGCTGTCGCTCTTGAGAAGCGCGGAAACTGCGACCATGGCTACTTCGACTGCGTCACAGGTCAGCAAGTATTCTGCAACTTTCTCGGCCTTTGCGGTGGCGGTGCCCCAGATATCGCCTGTACACAGCGGTGTATTCAGCAAGTCAATGCAGACTGCCGTCGTTGGTGCAACTAAGCTATATGGAGAAGGTTTTCAGGATACTGCAGAGTTAGTATCTATTGTTAGGCTAGATTAAGACACTGGTCTAACAACAAAATGAGCACGCCGTCATTACTCTCCTGTATATTTAATAATGGTGATTGTGATTTTATCATACGTACGCAGTTGGAACCAAGCATCGGAACAAGTCCTTGAACATCAATCACCTCAAAATAATGTTTTCTGTACCAGTCAACCAATTCGTTCCTGACGTCACGCAGCCGCAACTGTTTAAACTTGTACCTAGAATTATCGAAGCTAATGAGAGTTATCAAAAGCCCCATTCCAAAAATACCAGCTCCTTAATAACTGACTCACCAGCTAATACGTTGTAGCTTGTCCTCAGGGTATCAGAAATATAATCTAATTAAAACACAAGAGACAGAATTATTAGGTCACCCTATGCCACTTAGACTCAGCTTCTTGGACTACTTATTTTCCTAACCCAAGACTTACGAAGTCAACGTTTCTGTCACCCAATAGCCTGTTGTCCGAGGAATAAAGATTCACATACCGATCATCACAATCCTGTTGCAGATCTCTTTTCACTAACTCTCTATTAGCTTAGCACCTTGACGCCATCTTCCGTTTTTGTCGTTTTGTCTTGTTTTAATGGGCTAGTGTGAGCATATACTTAACCAGTCATCAAAAGTCAAGACATTCTTAGACATTTGAATCAGTTTACCACCGCGAGCAAAGCACATTGACACTTCGTAAGTTCCTGAACTTTGCCGATTCGGCACTTTCTTATCAACGGCTATTCCTCATCCTCTCAAACGATCCCAAAAGAGTTACTTTTCCAACTATTAGCGTCCATCATGCGTTGGCTGCCAAGACAGGTAAACAGTACTTAACCAATGTGTTCCTCCTTCCAACTACCACAAGTTTTGCACCACTTGATCGATGTTTCTCACACTCCAAATATGGGCCAATACGGCTACTTGATACCGGACCGCTATGTCCGCGAAGTCCCAAATGAAGTCGATATGAATACGGCTAGTATCTTCTGGGGCTTTTCCCTCTGCGCCGCAGTTTTCACGTTGGCAAAAGGCACGCAGCAGAGTTGGCGCGCATGGAAGAGGCGTCATCGCGTCACAGCCTATGTGGGCATGATTTGGGTGGTTTGGCTGAGTAGTATGGTACTTGGATGTTTAGCTTGGGGATTCCAGCGACAGTACATCGCACCGAGGTCAGTTCCGGTGTTTTCTTATGACATTTGTTTGATGCTGACATCACAAAAGCTTTGGTTTTTATTTCTCGGTTGGTTCGTTTCCCATTCCCATTTCGCGGCAACACTCTAATATCTCAGCATTGTTTTGGGCACTGCAGGTCCAATTTCTTCTTCAAATCATCATTAACCGAATTGGTCTATTAATGGTTTCCAAGGCTCGCGCGACCCGCCTGAAATGGATCGTGTTTGTGATAATATTACTCGTTAACATTAGCGTCTTCGTTATTTGGTTGCCAGCACGTCTTCAAATTAGTGACGGGTGGATTCGGTTAAATTCCATCTGGGACCGATGCGAAAAGGTTATCTTTGCTATTGTTGATGGTGTCTTGAACGGCTACTTCATCTACCTGGTCCGGTCACGACTTATTGAGAATGGATTGACCAAGTATATTCCACTGTATCGGATGAACCTGGGACTTATCGTTTTGTCTCTATCATTAGATGTAAGACGTCCAAGGTCTGGGGGCTACAAGGTGCTGACATATTCTGACAGATAGTCTTGGTAGGACTCATGTCCTTGCCAAGTAGCTTGGTGTGAGTATTCGGTTGAAATCGTAACGGATCATAGCTAATAGATACAGATACCTGTCATTCCATCCCGTTGCATACCTCTTAAAACTCCAAATCGAGATGAAAATGGCCGAACTCATCACCAAGATTGTCCGTTCTTCGGGTGCCCGTGGCTCAGACGAGGGGTACTACCACAGTTCCAACATAACAAACGTAAACCAGCGACCTATGACATCCAATGCTAGGGCCAAGTCCGACGGACCATTAACAGGCATGCACGGGGCAATGCGTGGGAGAAACACGACACTCATAGAAGGTGGTGATCTGGGTGAACTGGAAAGCTCGCTAGAGTCGGCACGCAATGGAAGGGATAATATGAGTGGCATCGTGAGGACTATCGAGACGACTGTGGACAGCTCGCCCGCACACATCGAGCCAAGTTCACCTACTGAAGCCAAGCATAGTGAATATGCCCAAAGTACGGCAAGTTCGACATTTGTACTAGCTGGTAGATGATAAAACAACAATCGATTGACCAGGGCATTTTAGCCCATCATTTCATAATACCTGCCTGAGTACCAAACAGAAGCAGCCCGGATGTGAACCACCACACCTTCCCGCTATGTTTAATGCACGGCCCTATGGTAGTAAGCACTGAGGGATGGAGGCAGACATGCTCAATGTTGCCACTGCCTTTCGTTGCTGCCTGATCATTCTCTAAAGGTTTCGTAAATGCACATATTCTTTACGCCAGCTTTTATGTTTCTGCACTAATTTTATTCTTATAACTCCTGTTCCCCCTGTTGGATGACACAGCACGCATCATTGGGCATCTTCACTTAAAATACACAAATGTGAGACAGATCAGTCTCAGCAGCCTCAGAACGGCATGGCATTAATAATTAATCTATGATCAAGGGCTTCCGTCATTAATCTAGTCTTTAGTTACTCCGCCATATCAATCCAGACTTCAACTCCACACCACAGGCTCGCTATTGCCCCACATGATCGCTGCCGAGGGATCCCCATCTGATGATGACCCTGGTTCCTCCGTTTCGCCCCCATAGCCCGGAGCACGTCTACAGAGCCAAGACAACGGCACCAGCAACAGCAGCAAGAACACCAGCGGCCTTGACCATGACTCCAGCACCAGCGTTGTCAACATCAACGACAGTAGGCTTAGCAGCACCGTCGGAGTCGGTTCCAGCAGCACCGGTGGCAGTGGCAGTTCCATTAGACTTGTGAGTCGAGACAGCCGGAGCCGAGGTGATTGTGGTCAACTTGGCGGAGGCAGTAGTCGGCAAACCACTGCCAGTGTATTCAGCATCAGTCTCAGGTAAACCACTACCAGTGTATTCGGCATCAGTCTCCTCCGGCAAGCCAATACCCGTGTAATCACCAGTCGCGGCGGTCTCACCACTATCAGAGTACCAAACACCCGAAAGCAAAACCGAACCGGCGCTGGAAATGACCACCGGAGGCGTAAACGCAGGGTCGTTTTCCAAGAACCTAGGTGTCACGGTCTCGGTGCCCTTGTACAGAGGACATCCGGGGACGCTCCTAGGAGGAGCACGACCTCCTCCGCAGTCGACACCTTCGCAAATCTCGAGACTGTCCGAGACGTACCAGATGACCTTTTCGTATGTGTTTCCGTATCCGGGCTCGGGTCTGACGGTGACGGTGCTGGTGAAAGATGTGCAGCCGTCAATGTCTGTCTTGGCCGCGATGGGAAGGGCGTAAAGAAGGGCAGCGAGAGCGATAGATCGAGACATTTTGAAGTATTTTGTTTTCGTAACGAATGTAAGTGTTGTTTAAACGACTGTATAGGTTTAGGTTACCGTGGGCAGGTAGTAACGAATGTGACTTTGTAGAAACTTGTCTTTTCTCTTGTTTCTTGTGGTGATCTTACAATCTTCTTAAATCCCAAAGCCCCTGCCAAGAAGTGAGCTTACTGCGGCCCAATTATCACGCCGTTAGTCCGTATAAAACCGCGCTATTTTGATCCTTCTCGGCCTCGTGCAGGGGGCTTAGCCTCGACCTTTTAAGCGATGGTGCCGCTATCCGCCAATGAGCTTGGCCAAGCCAGTGAATAACACAAGGATTTATTGCCTTGTAGGGCCGGTAGCCCGCAGTTGAGTAGAATAGTTGGTCAGCTGGTGTGGTAGTTTGGCGGCTGAGGTGTTTGAACAATTCCATCACCCCTATCCAAGAAGTCTCCGAGACAAATTTAGCTACACATTATTTCTCGTTTTTGTTTACTGGCTCCCTCTAATTGCACCGCTTGGACGCGGCGATAAGAGTCATGCCCAGGCCCATTTCTTCATCTGAGCGTCAGCATCTATCCGAAATTGACTGGAACGTCTCAAGCTGAAGCGGTCTCGATTGATGCAACATCTCGGTAATGACCCACAGTGCTGACATTTCTCATAACATTGGTCTTTTCAAGGAGTAAAAGTCACCACCCTTTTAATAGAAAATATTAATAAATTGCAATCCGAGTTATATCTACCAAAGAACAAAAGTACCCTACACCAAGTTCCTTGCAAGCCATCCTGCTCCGTTCACGATGGGCAGTCCTTGTCATTCATGATTTTGTTGGATCTCGGGTTCGCCGTTGCACCCTCTGCGAAAGCCTTCATGTAGTAATGACAGTTGCCTGGGTACCAGCCAGTCATGAAACAAAAAGGGTCAGACTTGCAGTTTTCGATACAAGGCTTCTTATCAATATCGAAAGACAAGCGGTACGGATTAAGGTCCGACCCCCCTTTTACATTGCATGATGCGGCGCTGAAATATGTCGGATTCATCGTCGTGACGGAGGTAAACCCCACGTGTTGGGTGATAAATGGTCCTATCGTAACCTGATTACATGTTAGCTAGAGCTAGCAGTGGTCATGCGCGTTCTTACAACTACTTCAGTAGCCTTCGTGATCGGGATGTATTTGATCTCTGTTACCACTACCGTAGTAAGGGGTCCGATAGTAGCTTGGGACGTCACCTCGGTTGTAACATCAGTTGTCTGGGTGACAGTCTCCGTGGTAGGGTCGTATACGCAGTTGCAGCCTGCAGTCACTGCAGCCTTGGAGTATTTGCTCTCGAGACTAGCAAGCACCGTTTCGGGAACAGCCCTGCGGTTTTGTCTGGGTCGGTAGAGATAGACAGTAGACACGCTGATGATTGTGGTATCAGTTACGACGGGGTTTGGAGCATATACAGTCCTCGTCGTGGTCAAGGAAACAGTGGTGGTCCTATCACAAGTTAGTCACTAATGGGAGCTTATAGTTAATGGAGTTTCAGGCTCACTCTTCTACTGAGGTTGAGACGGTCTCGGGCGGAGCAGCAATGGTCTGGAAGCTTGTTCGAGTAGTGGTGCTTGTGACTGTGACAGTTGCGGGAGTTGCATGGAGGTAGGATGAGCAGAGAGGAACTGCTTCATCGCCAAGTAGATTTTTGATCTCAGAACAGACATCACCTGGAACGGTAAGCAGCGTATCTAACGAAGCAATCGGTTAACAATAAGTGACGAGACGTACCAGACGGTTTACAAAGACCAGCCGAAGCAATCGAAGCATAGGCTACCAAGCCCCAGAAAGAAGAAGAAGCAACCATGGTTTCGACCACGTTATAAAGAGTGACGTTAGTTGGGAAAATCACTTCAAAGGAAGAACAATGAGAATAGAGAGTTGCGGGGAACCGGACTTTAAGAGGCACGTTGGAATCAGATCCAACGCTGTCCTCAGCCCTAAAGTAAGATGTTGACCGATACGACCTGACGCATAGTAGCTGATCTCGGACTGTAACCAATGTGATGGCTGCAATCTAACTATTTTGTATAAAACCGTTGTTAGCGTGTCAATAGTCAGTCAATAGCGCGCTATACTTGGATGTTCCTGGACCCAAATCCGCTGTCAGTGTTGCATCAGCGCTAAGATAGGTTAACCAGTCAGCCAGCTGACAACAAAGTCGCTGTAGCAGCAATCAATAGGGTCGATTTCTTGCATAAATGGATGCTGGGAAATACAGATCGAGACTAGCAGCTTATAAGTCCCTACACTCTTCACAACACTTCCGTCTGTTTCTTGATGTGAGATGTGTAAATAAGTTTACAGAGTTTCATGATCAGCATTCCAATCCTACCCGGCATCTCCGTGTCTACCCCCTGATGGTAAGACCTCGTTGGGCTTAACTACCTTTTGATACCGTGATATCTAGTAATATGATATAAGCATACAGATAGCAAATATTACATAGAGCATGGACTGGTTTACACCAGTTTGTAAGTGATAAACACTTAGGTTTTAGGGTTTAAGATATGGCAATAAAAAACCTAACAGTTTACTCTAGAATGCATATACTGGATTGAAATTCTCATCTCTTATGCTTTGAACCCATTAGCATTTTTATTGCCTTTAGGAAAATTAATGTGACACAGCAGCGATGCATGTATCCTCCCATTTGGCCAGGCTGAGGGGTATGTTACAGCCTTGCTGGACAGAACTATGGATGTTACACCGCCGCTGATCCCACTACCCCTCGTGTTATCCGGAACCCGAAATGGGTGTTTACAACTCAATCCTCTTCGTATAAATACTTTGAAGAAATCTCTGCCTTTTCACTAGATGAAATAGCCAAGGTAAAACATCAACTATGGCACTCAGTAAGTCAAGTCTCAACTCAATCATCAAATGTTTCCACAGCTAATGCCCCAAAGACTACAAATCGGACGATGTTGACCGCGATGTGGCAGACCTCCGCACACTGTTTGATGAACATCCCATTCCAGTCATCTCTCCAAAGACAGTTAGCCTGATCTCTTTCAAAACGCGTCACGAACTCAATCAAGCCTCTGTTGTCGTAGATGCATTCAACACTGCCTTGACCAACAATGATGCCACCGCTCTTCAGACGTGCTTCTTCCCCGCACAAAGTTACTGGAAGGACTCGTTGGCTTTAACGTACCATCTACGCACCTTTCGCAGACCAGAGGTTATTTCAAAGAGTCTTCTTGAAACGAAAGAGGCAAGGCGATGCAGATCGTCTTGGAAGTTGGAGGGGGCTGTCTTTGTCCCTGCGACACCTGTTCTTGTAAGTAGTACCTTTGAAGGGATGTATTTGGGTCTGCAGTGACCAGACTGACTTTTCTTCTTCTTTTCCATTTAGCAATTCATCGATGCATTCCTTTCTTTCAGAACCGAGTCGCCCGCAGCTACTTGCAGTGCAAGAGTCCTTCTTCTCCCCACCCAAAACAGCAATGAAGAAATAGAATGGAAGATCTGGATTCTCAGCACAAATTTGGAGAACCTGGACATCCAACCAGAAGATAAATCGCTTCTCCTAGATTCTGGTCTTAGCTTTGATGGCATGGAAAAGATTGAGACAGATGTTTTAATCATCGGTGGTGGGAATAGGTAATTTTCAATCAGCCTTTATAGAAGTCGAGTAACTGACGCAATTCTAGCGCGGCGGCTTTATCAGCACGTCTCAAAGCCTTCGGTGTCGACAGTATCATGGCTGAGCGGAACAGCAACGTTGGGGACAACTGGGCTTTGCGATATGACTACATGAAGTTTCACGTTCCTACTTCATTCGCCGAGATGCCTTATTTGAGTACGTCTTGTGGAGTATGCACGCAAACATGAAGAAAAATAACTGACGATGGCTTGTAAAGATTATCAGGATGAATTCCAAGGAGATCATCTCCTCAGTAAAGACGAATTGGCTGATCACTTGCGACGCTATGTGTCTCATTTCAATCTTAACGTCATCACTTCTGCCAAGATACAGTCGACTGTTTACAACAAGTTGACCAAGAACTGGAAGATCAAGGTTGAGACACCTGCTACGGTTGTCACTATAATCGCAAGGCATGTGGTCCAAGCAACTGGTATTGGATCGCAAAAGCCACACGTTCCTATTATAGCGAACTCAAATGACTACAAAGGCGTCGCTATCCATTCTTCTAATTATAGGAATGGTCAACGCTTGGTTAATCAGGGTGTTAAGGTGAGTCGCGACTCGTTGTTTAGGCACAACTCTTCTGACGTGTGATAGACCGTTCTTATTGTAGGCTCAGCAAACACAGCCTTCGATATCTTGGAAGATTGCCATGCCGCCGGCATCCAAGTAACAATGATCGTTCGATCTCCGACCTACATCGTTCCGCTAGAGTACATTAAAAACAAGAGAAGTCTCGGTGCCTACGATTTTGGCGTTGCAGCCGCGGACAGGATGTTCCTCACACTCCCAACCGAGATCAGTGGTCAATTGGCCCGCAATTTGTTTCGAATGTTGGCATCGCAAGAACCAGACCGCTACGCTGCGCTTCAAAAAGCAGGTTTTCCTGTTCTTGATAGCGCCGAACCTAACCAAGCGCTGTACTCTAACCTGCTTGAGAGAGCTGGTGGACATTATGTTGACATTGGTGGTACTGAGCTGCTGGCACAGGGTAGGGCTGGTATCAAAGCAGGAGTTGAGCCAGTCGCTTTTACAGGGACAGGCTTACAATTCTCGGATGGAAGCACTGCTGATGCAGACGCTGTGATATGGTGCACCGGGTACGCTGACCATGATGTTCGTGACATGGCAGTAGAGATTCTTGGAGGTGATGAGGGACTTCACGATGAAAACACACTGGGTCCTCACGAAATTGCGGCTCGTCTTGATGCAACATGGGGAGTGGACTCGGAGGGCGAAATTCGCGGCATGTGGAAACGTCATTCACGTCTTGAGAATTATTGGATCATGGGTGGATTCACGCAGCAGCACAGGTGGTATTCACGCGTTTTGGCGTTACAAATCAAGGCAGAGCTTGAAGGTATCTTGCCTGAAGCTTACCGCGAGACTTGACCAAGAACTTGGATTTCGGTAACGCGCTATGGGAAAACTCTTTTTTTGATCGACGATTGAGTTTGTTAGTTAATCGGTTGCGATATGATAACGATTGCCTAGCTGCTTATGATCATCGATGCACTAAAAAAAACACGCGACAAGGTTGCATCGAATTTCGGCGAGAGGACGGGCTTATTTAAGGATTTTAGCAGCACTACGTTGAAGAACAAAATGTTCACGATAATGGGCAACAGACAAGCTCTAGGGTATAAGAATAAATGAGCCAATATTGTAGTCTATCATTTCAAACTGACGTGCAAATTCTATTCCTGATGTCTCAGGTAGTCGATTATTCCACCAACATAGGGGCTTATCTTGACATTCTGAGAAAGCAACCGTGCGACAGTAATAAAAGGAGGCCTGCTGAGACCGCGTACAAAGACAAGTCCGCGTATACGATAGCATCCTCAACGGCTAATTCCGTTGCTGACAGCCTTCAAAAGTGTCCCTGTTTCAGCTTTAGCCTCACTCGGTCGTGTTTTAATAACAGGGGATCATTTCGGTCCACAATCGAGTCGAATTGTCGGTAATTGACCCCAGACTTTGATCAGTGACAGACCAGAACGCATAAAATGACCGGATTATAGAGTGGGATAGGAGACAAGGAAACACTTTCTGATTGCTTGTTTTACGGTGTCCGATTACCTGGTTACAGGGCAGGGATGTCAAGTCGGGATGAGCCAAGACGCCGAGCACCCGTCGACTTGGCTCCGATTAACTAGTGTAGATATTTTAATATTTGGACTGTCTTTGATTTGAATGACCTCTGATCTTACCCTAGAATGTGAATATCTGTCATTGGTCGTAGATGTTCTCACAACTAACTAGATAGACTAGACAGATGTTAGCTGTGCTTGTCTCTGTTTCAGTTGACATGCCCCTAAGTCAAGTCAGTGCGTGCACACACGACACGACACGACACGTACGCTATGGCACCTGATAATCCACTATCAATCGGCAAAAGCCAAGCTTACCAAGCTTCAAAGCGCCACAAAAGTCTGTCACTGTCAATCAAGCTTCTTTTTAACAGTAAATGACGAGAACAAAAAGTCTACTTTGATCAGGGGGGAAACAACACGAAAACATGGCAAGAAGAGGGGAATACCCACTCAATGATTCCACCTCATTTCCGGAAGCGACTGGGGCTGGACTTAGCTTCTCTAGCCCTGCCCTTCAGACGACAAGTCTAGATCCATAATCAATCAGCAGATTATTGCAAATGGATACTATGTACTGTATTTTTGTGAATTTTGCTCTGTTGTAGAACTTCGAAACTCAGTACCAAACCTCGTAGTATTTCCCGTGTCATTGTTTTGTCGATCATACCGGAACATAACACACATGGTTGCATTTTCATCTTATGTTAGCCCTGATTCTCAAAAAGGACAACCGTTTCAAGTTCCGTACAATCATAAAAGGCAGGCGGAGTTAACACGAACTCATTCTAGATCCGGCCTTGTAGAAGATTATTCCGCCAATCGTAGCTCAACCCACGTTAAAAGCACCCTGGTATGTGATCTGAAACACCACCTTACTAGGCTCAAGGTGGGATGTAATCCATCGCAAGACAGGAGACTCGATAACCCAAGGCTACCTCGAATCTTTCGAGTCTTTCTTATATAAAGTCAAAAGCATCTCTGTTATCCAGTCTCTTCTCTCCTCAGTTCCAACTCATCCTTCAAACATCCAACTACTTACAATCTTTTAACCCTGGTGGTTTATACTCTCTTTTCACAACAAACAAACAAACCTCAACTCTTCTTTCTACAATAAAAACAACCAACACCATCAAAATGAAGTTCTCCATCGTCTTTGCCGGCCTCTTCGCCTCTACCGCCATCGCCACTCCCCAGGGCAATGTCACCCCCAACACCATGGGCGCCCTTGAGAAGCGCGCTTCTTTCCCCATCCCCGCCTCCAAGGGCTCCGTCACCTACAAGAAGGTCGAGTACATCTCCGGCACCTTCGACGGTGGCATGAAGACCTACGGCCGTGGCGTCAAGTGCACTGGTCAGGTTGAGGGTGGCGACAGCGACGCCGTCTTCATCCTCAAGAACGGTGCCACCCTCAAGAACGCCATCATCGGCGCCGACCAGATCGAGGGTGTCCACTGCGAGGGTTCTTGCACCATCGAGAACGTTTGGTGGAAGAAGGTCTGCGAGGACGCTCTCTCCCTCAAGGGTGACGGTAACGCTCTCATCAAGGGCGGTGGTGCCACCGGTGCTGCTGACAAGGTCATCCAGCACAACGGTCTCGGCACGGTCACCATCGATGGCTTCACCGTTGTCGACTTCGGTAAGCTTTACCGATCTTGCGGTAACTGCAAGAAGATGGGAACCCGCAACGTTGTCGTCAAGAACGTCAAGGCCTACAACGGAAAGGTCCTCACTGGTATCAACTCCAACAAGGGTGACATCTCCACCATCACTGGTACTTGTGCTTCATCCGTCAAGGAGATCTGCGTTGAGTACCAGGGTACCACCCCCGGCAACGAGCCCAAGAAGATTGGCTCTGGTCCCAGCAAGGCTTGCAAGTACTCTTCCGTCAGCTCTTGCTAAGCGCTTCGCTACGGTGTTTCTAGACTGGACGCTCAGGGTAGTGACCGGTCTATGAGAATGGTTGAGAGAGGTTAATCAAGGTGCTTGAAGTACCTGTTTGTGAAGATTGAGGAAGTTACCAATTGCACTTTCATGTATATATAAATCCTGCTTAATAAATACATACTTTGGATAAGTAAACACAGTTCTTCTCCAAATCTTCGTGATGCATATCAATCAGTTGTCCATCTTAGGCCGGTCTTTCAATCTTGGGAGCAGGCAGCTTTCTATATCCAAGACCCGAGACAAACGTCTGATACCACTCTCGGGGTTCATCCTCAGCTAGCTCGAGGTAGAACTGAGCATGCCCTTCTGCTGACACACCGTTCCACATAGGTGTACCATCCTCGAGCCTCTCATCAGTGTAGTAAAACCTGCCTCGAGAATTAGTACTAGTCCGGTTATGATCCAGCTTAACGGCTTACCTATAGCCCTTGCTCTTGTAGCTGGTGGAAGCTATCTCGATCAAATGCGCAGCACCCGTCTTGCCGACACTCAATGTCATTATGATGGGAAGAGGGACCACGTTTGCGCAATTGCCGGTAAAGATAAAAGTGGGCCTGCTTGAAGCAGGGAGGTCAGCCCAACCTTTGACAGCTTCTTGTGCTGCTGCGTAGACGCTGACAATGTTGATAATAGTGTTGCTCTTGAAATTGTCTAGCGGGACCTCAAAGATGTTCTCTGCGTCGTTCCATTGACCACCGGAAGCTATTCCCAGTAAGCAATACTAAATCAGATGTTTGAATCGATGACTAACTGTTGTAAACAACAACGGTAGGAACCCCAAATTCACTCTTGGTTTTCGCGAAAGCATTCACTACAGAGCTAGTATCACTGCAGTCAGTGGGAATGTGGAGCTCAGTGTCTGTAGATGTCTCAGGGTTTTGAGATCGTGAAGCGAGAGCAACTTTGTGTCCTTTTGCCAGAAAGGCTTTGGCCACGCTGGTTCCGACGTTGGAGCCAGCACCGAAGATGAGGACGACAGGGGAAGACATTTCAAGTTTTCGAGATAAGAAAAATGTTATTGCGAGTATAGGTAGTGAATTGAGGTTGAACCATATTTTATATCTCGGAATCTTGGGATGTCGTTGTATTTGTAATCGGTTAAAGACAAACAGTATCAAGCTCCAAGCGAACCAGTGGCGCTTAGGCTAGCGGACTTAAACAACCTTATTCCTGGATTTAACAGATCCTGCAGAGAGGGGAAATACAACCCTGAGCTCCTCCCGCACAGATACGGAGGAGAATGCCATCAGGCTGTACTGAATAATGGCATTAGTAGCTCCTTGGTCAGCCATGGGTGGTAAGATCGAGACCATCTTCCACTAAACGTTACAGCTTAGCGTCACATAATAAGCATCTCATCACCGCTTACTTGCATGGGCTTAGCGTCGTTTCTCCTCTCGACACTGCAGCCTGGACGCAACCTGCATCTTAACTCCATACCACAATGGAAGCTGCATCATATCATGCTACAGCATGTATCAACTGTCGCAGACGCGGTCGTAAATGTGACAGGACGTTACCAAAATGCCTCAGCTGCGAGAAAAGGGGTGTTGCCTGTGAAGGCTATGTCACGAAATGGCCAGGCGTAGCTGCGCGTGGAAAACTCGCCGGGAGGTCTATCCCCGTTGCTGACAGTTCAGTAATCATCGCAGGGACTCACTCGAGAGCAAGACAAAGACAACCAAAGCGAGATGCATCCAAGACACCGACCACAACTCCTAGATTCAGCGATGTCCCCTCTGATGAAGTGGACAAATTCATTCAATATTGTACTTTTTCAAATCTCTCGTACAGATCTTATCTACTGACGCGTCAATTACACAGACATTGCAGACCTCAGTACTATCTTCTTTCTTGGTAATGGACCGAGCGAAAACCCCATGTTTCACTATGTCCTACCTCTGATAGACAGTGTGCCTTCAATCCGTTTCGCCCTTGCCGGATCTGCATCGTGCCACATCGCAGCCAAGACTTCAGACGAACTGCTGGAGCAAAAGAGTCTACGATTACGCCTTCATGCTACACATTTACTACGAGAGATGCTCCAGAACCCAAACACTGCGACAGATCAAACCATCTTAGCAAGCATATTGATGCTGGCACAGCTTGATGTAAGAAGAACGTCTGTGATGTCTCAGAAACGCTGACTGATAGGAATAGATGTGCTCTGGCGATTGTGTTGAGTTTCAAACCCACTTGAAAGCTGCTGTTGCTGTCATACGCAATCCTAGATATGATGGATCTGCCAATAAATATTATTTTGAGCAGCGTCTTGCATGGTAAAACACAATATGGCAACAAGACGAATAGCTTCACTAACCTTCGACTACAGGCTTGATGTTATGAGCTCCACTGCCTCTCAGAGTCCACCAAATCTAACAATAACAGAAGTTAAGGCAATAATCAGTCGCGTCCCAGGCAACGGCCAAAGACAATGGAGCTACGATGTGTTTCCGTGCCCAATTGATCTATTTGAAATCATCATCGATATTACCTTTCTATTCAAAACTGGCAATTCCGACTTGGACCAGCTGAAGTTGCAGATCGAAGACCTGGAGAGACGACTGCGCGACTGGAAGTGTCCTACCATGTCGGGCCCACGAAAACACATGGTTGAAATCTGGAGGCTAGGTATATCAGCTTACCTACATCGACTGCTCCCCGAGATAAATCACGGTATCGAGGAGGAACCTCTATCGGACCAAGCACCGAGCTTGGCAGAGCATATTTCCCCAGCCTCGTCGTGGAGTTATGCTTTGCTATGGCCCATTTTTCAAGTCGCAGTCACATTGGGTAATGATGCTGAAAAGGAAAAGGACCAGATCAGAAATCGCCTTCAGATTGCACTCCAGACTATTGGATGTCGGCATCATAGCAATGCTCTTGAGACGTTGGAGATTGTTTGGGCACGAAGTCGAGAGTTTGATCCTTTTACTATCAGTATTCCTGGTCGCACAATTATGCTAGTGTAGCTATTCAAACGAAGACAAGAGAAAAACTAAGAGTAATCGAGTCCCGGAACCATCAAATTCTATATCACTTCGAGTGCTTGGCCAAGACTTCTTCAATCTCTTGCCTGATCTCGCTTTTCACCGTCTCATCCGCCCAGCACATATCAACTGAATGCCTCATCAGTCTAACCATATCGTCATCACTAAAGTTGCACATCTTTTTGACCAGAAGAAGATCGTGCAAGATCCAGCAATCCTCCATGTACGCCGGGTCATCACTCCCAATAGAGAGCGGAATCCCAGCATCAAACAAAGTTCGAATCCTCGGGAAGATTTCGTCAACAGGTTCATGACGAAGGTATCCCCAGGGCGTGATTGTCATACCAATTCCTCTTTCCTTGATGATACGAATGAGCTCTGGGTCCTGTGCTGCGTTGAGGCCGTGGTCAATACGGTCTGCGCCAGTAGACCCAAGGTCAGATGCGACTTGACGAATGTTCCGATGGGTGTCTTTCTGTCCCACATCACAGTGTGCTGTGATGCGAAAGCCATCTTTGCGAGCCCTGCTGTAGACTTCTCCAAACATGAGAGGAGGTCTGTCGTTTTCATCGGAGTCAAGACCAATGCCGACAACCATATTCTTATATGGCAGAACAGATTCGTATGTTTCCATGGCTGATTCGACTGACTCGTCGCGAAGAAAGCACATGATCCAGTTCGATTTAAGCTGGGATAATGTTAGCTCGTATTGTTAACAGTCAACTCGTTACTCACGTTCAACCGTGCCTCGGCTTCCTTCTGAGCTTTACTGAATCCATCCATAATGGTGCGAAACGCAACGCCCCGTCTTGTGTGTCCCTGCGGATCGAAGAAAGGTTCACAGTACCTGACATTCACCGCAGCAGCACGCTCAAAGTAGTTCATAGCAAGATCATAAAAATCCTGCTCTGTAACAAGGACTTCAAAGCCTCCATAGTAGGCCTCAAAGAAAGTAAAGCTTTCCTCGGTGTTATCGATGCGATGTCCTGGTCGTGGTTGGATGATGGTATATGACTCTCTAAGCTGCTCGAGACTGCGGTATACAGTTCCAGTACGCTCAAGCTTGAGGGTCTGGTTATTTCTCTTGGCCAGTTCCCAACGTAATTCGGGGGTCAAGGTACCTTCGATGTGGATGTGAAGTTCTACTTTAGGGAGATCCAGTATGAACTTGTCATCGGCATCTAGCAGCTCTTGTCGAAGAGACAGACGCTCATCAAGGGTCATGGCGAACTCCATGGTGCAGGTGGTCTTGGTCTTGGAAGAATTGATACGAGTCTGGAAGTGAAAAGAAGTGCTGTGGTTGAAAATACAGACAAACGAGAGTGTGCAGCAGATCAACGAGAATTTATATTCGAGATTCCATGGTTGAACAATAATCAATGCCAGTGAGTGAATTGAGCTAGTCCAAGATAGGTTGCTGCGTCAGTCAGTGACTCTCACGATGAGACACTCACAGGGATCATGGAGCTAGACCAAAATAGGTTGCTATTTCAGTTGTGTGGATTCAAGATGACAGACTGGCATTGAAACTCACATGTGATGAGTGTGATAATCGTGATGATCGAACAAAGAATCGTGACTCATTCGTGAAGGCGAGTCTGTTAGTGATTAGTTTTATATACACTGTAAAGGTCGGGGATGTCCGATCGGCATTTTGCGATCTTCCAACAACGGAGATATGGCGACTGTAGGGTTGGTACAGTTTTGGGCCTGTTCGTATGCCTCATCAGCTTTTATTTACGGGAATGACTGAATTCCCATCATTCTATATCAAGTGATATCATTGCTACTGCTAGTTATTTTAAAGCCTTTTTTTCTGATATATACTTTGCCTGACAGAATGCCAGGACAGAAAAGGTTCAGGGAAGCCTCGATAACGAAAATAGTCAATTGTCTGAAACAAAATATCACAGCACAAACATCAAGTGAATCAAGCGACAGCATGTGAACAAAAACAGTCTCATATTCCTGAAAGACAAAGTATTGACGTATCTACTGTCTATAAATCCAGAATCTCTACTCATAAAACCCCAATCCCAACTCATTTCACTTCCACAAACTATCCATCTCAAAGATCTTTCCCATCTTAGTAGACGTAGTAGACCATAGTCTCGTTCTCCTGAGCGCGAAGCTTCTGGTTTCGTCGCATGAGAAGGAACTTGGCCAACCAAGCAAGCGCAGCAGTACCAATACTGAAACCAGCGCTGCTTCCCATAGCAATAACATAGCGAGGAGCGTCGGTCTTGGGCCACAAGTAAGGAGTCCAGATGAAGCTGACGTTCATGATCATGGTAACCATGCTGATAGCAACGGCCTTCTTCTCCTTTGTCTGACCACAGACGGAACCGCACCAACCGAGGATGAGACTGTTGACGGCGTAGGTACCGATGGTGAAGATGACCATGCAGACGTAGCGGCCTGCTGTGTTCATGGTGGCAGCTGCAGCAGCGAAACCGACGACGGCGACGGCCTTGGAAGCGGTGATGTGCCAGGTACGCTCGTTGTATCGGCCGGACATCCATGAGACGAGGATAGTGCTTGCGCCAGCGATGAGGTAAGGAGGGCAGGTAAGAACGAGAGTAATAGTTCGGTCAAAGCCAAGAGTCTCGACGACGGTGGGGAAGAAGTTCTTGAAACCGTTGGCAGCCAAGTGTAGATGAGCCATAGCACAGAAGATCCAAACAAGAGGGTCCTTGGCAGCCTGCTTCAAACCCTCCATGGTGCTGGTCTCGCCCTTGTTGCCGACAGTATCGAGTTCCATACGGTTGTGAGCAAGTTGGCGCTCCTCCTCGGTCAACCACCTGGTAGTAAGAGGGAAATCGGGAAGAATGAAGTATCCAACAACAGCGATGACGAAAGTGACAGCACCCTGGAGGATGAAGAGCCACTTCCAGCCGGCAATACCAGCGACATCATCAAGACCGTGGAAGATACCAGCAGCGATGAGACCAGCGAAGGCAGTTGCGAGAATGTTTCCGGTGTAGAGAATGGCGATTCGTGTGGCGACTTCCTTTCGGGTGTAGAAGATGGAGAGGAGGTAGACGGCGCCGGGGTAGTAAGGAGCTTCGGTGAGACCGAGGAAGAAGCGGGTGAGGAGGAGACCCTTGAAGTCTTTGGCGACGGCGGTGAGAGCGCTGACTACAGCCCAGAGCATCATCATGATACCCTTGACGATATTAGTGACGTTTAAATGGAGGTAGAGAAGGGACATACCATGTAGCGACTGGGGCGAGTTCGGGTAAGGAACATGTTGG
The DNA here is from genome assembly GCA_003670145.1 of Fusarium subtropicale. Classification (NCBI taxonomy): domain Eukaryota; kingdom Fungi; phylum Ascomycota; class Sordariomycetes; order Hypocreales; family Nectriaceae; genus Fusarium; species Fusarium subtropicale. The sequence goes on along the minus strand of QRAA01000256.1, from coordinate 36,393 downwards.
AGGGAATCTGTCCCAAGATGTAACCAACAAAGAGGATGGAGACACAAGTTTGGTACTCTAAAGCGTTGTTAGTACTCATTGGTAGTAGTCTTCGAGTTGTAACTTACCAGTTCCCTGAAGGTTGAGATCTTCTTCGAGATCGTTCAATCGAGCCAAGGCAATGGCATTTCGATCAAGATAGTTGAGCCAGTACATGCTCCAAAGCATGGGCATCATCCATCGATCAAGCTTCTTGACCAGTGCGATTTCTTTGGGGTCTGTCTTCTCATGGGCACCAGAGTAATCTTTCTTCTCATACGAGGGAATAGGCTTCTCTGGGTGCTCATCTTGGAAGATTTGAGGCTCGGCATCTCTGTTGATGTCGGCCTTTTCATCACGGTTGTTCTGAGCCATGATGGCGAAGAGCTACAATAGCTACAAGATTGGAAGATATGAGTAGAAGAAGAGGTAGGAGGGTAGTCAAAGCGATCGACTGCCTTGGAGAGAAAGTCTGTTGAAAGGGGGTACGGGAGGAGTGTTATATAGATATGGGGAGGCATGAGGGATATGGGGTAAAATCTGGGGATAGGGCTAATGGTACAGACGATCTCCCCCATCATCCAAGGCTCCGTCTCTCCCCGCAATGCGGGGTGCATTACCTGAGACGGAGAGAGATGTAAGGGAGTGGCAACGGTAATGGGACAGTAGTGGTAGCAGGAGTGGACAATACCGGGGGCAAGATCTGGGTACAACTAAGCTACGAGATTAGGTTGGTCTAGAACACAACGTGTCAAGTGGCTGGAACCGTGTGAAGATGGATACGCCAAGCCAATTTGGGGTAGCAACGATACATAATACGGACCTTGTTCCAAGTTTCCTTCGCCTGAGTTGCTACTCTGTACAAGGATGAAGCTATACCCAACGGTCTGTGGATGGACCATCTGTTGGTCTTTGCTTTACCAGCTACTCCATCGTGTGAGCAAGTATGTGACGCTAGAAAATGAATCCCACGTCGCCAAGGTATAGGTCGTCCAGCTTGCATGGTTGACGGGCGTTGACAGGTTGAAGCATGTGCTATCAAGGCACAAGCTTTACGGAAAGGCTTCTTTCCTTCCAGAAGGTTATCATTGAGTGTCAGCGGCGTTTTTCTTGTTAGACTCTGATTGGATCAACATCCCGAAGGCGCAGCCCGCAAGGGAAACATATGATGGTGTCGTGAAGATGAGCCCTAGAGTACAAGAGTGTAAACTATGTTTGAACGTGATAACACCCGCTGTTAACGCGTCTCACGGCCTGTGCTCGACAACGGCGACAGTTCCTGAACAGGGTTTTGCGGCCGCTCGGTATCAGCCACTAACCTGAATAGGGAAGGAGTTTAAGCTTAAACGATTAAGGTTGTGGAGAAGGGAGAGTTATGGAGAAGAGGAAACTGGAGAGAAGTTGACTTGTGAGAGATCTGGCTCCAGAAGTGATCCCCGAGTGGCTGATCTTTCCCCGCGTTGTGGGAGACCATCGGAAGGCCAGCCGTTTTAAACGTGAGACTTTGTGGTTGTCTGTTGTGAGCTTGTTGGTTGCATGAATCATTGGGTTATGCCAAGATGAACCAGTCTCCGCATCCTGTCGCTGACAATTCCTTGGCCTTTTGTCTTGGTGAGCGACTCCGCAGACCAAAACTCTCTCCCCTCTCTTGGCCTTTCTCCTCATCATTCGGACTAATTTTGATAGCTTGGCCGACGGGTTCAATATACGAAAGTTAGAACACTGATGGAAACTCAATTGGCCGACAGACATGGCCATTGCACGGTTGCATTATACGCTTCAACGGTTCAACTCAATCTCTTCTACGAGCAAGGCAAGGATCTCCCCTGCCCTCTTGTGTCACGAATACCACCCTAGCCTAACGCTCGGGAAAAGTTGTAGCCTGCACTAGCTACGCTCAGAGTTGGGGTCGTTGCATCATTCCAACCTGGCCTGCATCAATTATTACTCTTGGCAAGTCTAGAACCGTTCCGAGGAATCCCGCGAACACAAGCGATGGCGCTTCGTACCGTAGCATTTCGACGCGGGGGAGAGTCAAGGATCTTGAGTCAGTGCGTGGTAAGCGCTGAAGTGAGGAGTTGTCCAGACTGTCTGGCTTGACTCTGTCCACTAAGGCTGCGCTATTATGGCCATTTTAGCTTTGGGGTAGAGTGGCTGAGTCCCCCACGGGGTGATCAGTAACTTTGCTAGTTAAAGTTAGTCGTGCTACAGAAGTCCAGTTCTAGGTCAAAGCAGATCAGGTACTAAAGAAGCACGAGGGATTTCTAGAAGCCTGACTACTGTTTTGTCGCGTAGCTCATTGGTCTTGTTTTTCGGACAGGTTGCATCCAATATGGTAGTGAAGACATTCCAGCACACCTGGGCTGCAGTTTAGCTGTCCACGTCGACCATCTTGAGCTAGCAAGCTGCCCTTTTGGAGAACTAGCCTTTGTCATGGCTTGAGGGGCCAATTCTCAAGCCTCTCACCCATCTCCTCAGACTTTCCCTTTGGAGAGCCAGTGGAATGGTAGAAACCTTGGCCGACCTGGGCACAACACGTATTGAGATATCTTGACTACATTTCCCTCTTCTAACAGTACTACTATTTGTAAGGCTAAGCTAGTAAAGACACCCGTCGAAACCACTGCCAGGAATCATAGACCGCTCCAAATACCGCAGTAGCGTCTGACGGATCTGCACCAACCGCATGTGTCGAATCCGGAGCATTGCAGTCGTATCCTACGCAGTCTCCAAATGCATTGTGACGTTGTCCCACAATATTGCGTCAAACTTAATGTTTTTCGGGGGTAATATTCGGTAGCGCAACGCCAAGACAAGGTGAACCATCCAGCATCAGTCACTTTCCCAACCTCTGAGTCGCTGGCTCACCTTGTTCCATGTTCCAACCAAGCTAGACCACCCCAAGTTCTAGACCACTCGTCTTTCCCCTCTTTCCTCCACAAGCTAGTAAGTTGTCTCACCGTGAGAATCGGAGCCTCTTACCTATTTCTCTAAGTCAGGTCAAGCACGGACTGTAGCTGTAACCTTTATCTCAAGCGAAGGATTTCGGCAACGTACCAAGTTGGCTTAGTCTACCCTGCGCAACGACTGTTGGTTGATGAGGGTTCACTTCAAAGTCTCGGGATCATACGGGTCGTTTTACCTTGGCGTCGTTCGTTGATAAGATTGTCTTTTACTCTTTACATGGATTGTACACGCAGTGTAACGCTATGGAGACACGCATTTCCGAAGCTGGGTTAGAGGATAAGTCGGAAGGCCTTTGGAATGTTCTGAGGAGGCATTGTATGTGGTGGATCAAGATCTACTAGGCTCACCATTGCAAAGGCGCTCTTATCATTCGTTGTTGTGGAAAGAGCTAATGTGAGTATCAAATAGCTTTGAGATCGGATGGATTCGGAATCACGAATGGCAGAGGAATCAAGGGTGAGATGCTACACCGTTGGTTGTAGGTTATGAAGACACGATTGCCTATCCACTTGCACATGGACTAAACAAGCAAGATAAGCGGGATCGGGGTTGAAATGCACTCTCCTATCCTTTCCGATTGTGCTACACGAGGTATTGTTCAAGACGATATTATGAGATGTAATTGGTCATCTCTTACCATGTAATCCCCCGTCGAAAACGTCAAGATAATCGCTCGGACCGCGTTTCCGAGATCTATAGGGACGGAAGTAGGGATGAGGTTTCTCAACAGGGCGATCAAAATGAACACCAGGGGCAAGGGAACCTCGACGTCGCGCCGTAGTCTAGATGCATTTAAACGAGAGGCTTGCCTGTGGGATTATTATTTTGTGTACCATACTCATCACAGCTTCCTTCATACCATCCTTGCACATTCTCAATGGACTACAAGGAGACATGGCTGCATACCTTGAAGTCTGAGTTTCAGCCCCAACTATCTGGACTTGCTTCGAACTACTTCACCTGCGTCCAAGCGTGATGACACGGGGTTCATCTCCTGGAGGGTGTCCTGGGATATATTCCAGCGACCCATTAGCCAATCCAAGGTGCCTTGCTCGATCTCATACTCACAAGGCCGATCTGTAGCAACTTGGTAGGTTACTCAACTAACAGGCTTCACATGTGATTGAACACTAGAGAGTAGTATGAACTCTTGCTGCATGGTGTTTGGCGCCGTGGTCATTCCACGGGCGTCTCTCTTTGGTCCTGTAGATCTTAAACATCACTTAGGAAGTCAATGGTCTGGGAGGCGTGAAAGTAGTTATTTCAGCTCCAAGAATAAGGAGATGCCGACCCTGCTGAGTGCCTCGATGATCAGACCACTCGGGATGTCCAGATCGAGACCATTGACATGATATACCCTGCCCATTGGACAGTATAGGTCTCATTATCACATCGAATGATCACATAGTGATGGCGAGGGTGTCTTAGTTAAAGTAGTTCTCTTTCAGTAGCCATTAAGATCTTTGTAACCATACTCAGGGGGTGATGGGCTTGTCTCCTTCGAGGTTGCCACGCCCACGACATGGTCGTTGAGAAAGTATAGGTGTGGGAATAACGCTCCCCTTGTCCTTCGGCTTTCAGCCCATCCACCACCCTCAGATAACCCGATGGTGGAATGGCGTCCCTCCATACCTTGGTGCAAGTGTACCTAAGGGTACTTGTCGCGTGCATACGCAATAGCGTTGACAAAGGTCGGTCCCGAAGAAAAGATACTGCCAATCTTGGGGTCGTAGCCACTCAAGACGCCGTAGAACCAGGCTCCTCCGTCATCCATACTGTACAAAGGTCCACCAGACTGACCACCGTCGACATCCGTATCAGTTGCAAGTTGAGTTGTCAGGTCACAGATATTGCAAGCGGTGACCTTGATGTTGTCTTGGCGTAGGCGCTGTATTTTCTTGTCGATCAAAGGGAACCCAGCATGTTTCTGTATGTCTTGTCAGTACATAAAGTGTACGCGCGACTTCAATTACTTACGTAGATTGGCTTGTTCCTGGTCTTGCAATCGAACGCCTTTGCTCCAAAGTACCCATCCCTCTCGAACACGGGCTTCTCAAAGATGAAAATGGCAAAGTCATCAATTCCGCGACAAAGCTTTACTTCCGGGACAGAGACAATAATATCTGTCGCGTGCGACACATAGTCTAAACCGTCGTTGAACTTGATCTTTACAGGCACAATCTCTTTGGGAATGCAGTGCTGGGCTGTCATGAGATGTCGACGTCCGACTACCGTACCCGTGCACACCTTGCTTCCGAAACTTATCTCCTTGATGACATTGAAGGGATATTCGTAGCTATCCCACGTCTTTCTGCTGTCTTCGCCGACGAGGAAATCGGCACGCCGTTCGAGAGGTCGGGCGTAGGGGACGGATTTTCCGCCGTAAGCGGCGAGGACTTTTGATGATATGTGGTGGACTCGTGGAATTGGACCTTTGTCGCCGTTTGGCTCTTGGATTTTCGCCTTTTTGCAACTCTCCTTCTGGCATTGTTGTTCAGGGCTCGCGTTAGCGAGCTGGCTAAGTGCCAGGATGGCGATGAGGAGGAATGACTTGAAGAGAACCATAATGCACAGATGATGTTAAGACAAGGATCGACGACAAAGCCGGGAGTTTTCGGAATAGATACCATTTCAAACTTTATACAAGACATTTGAACACGTTGCTGGTGTTGTATGGTCTTATGATAAGTTTGTCAAGCCGCAGTTCCGTTTGAGAAGACTATTGGGTGATTATACAATCTACGATATTTTAGAAGTAGATTGGCTATATCGTTCCATTTTTTACCCTCGTTGACTCAGCACAATGATCGAATTGAACCTCTTGGATCAATTACTTGGTCGAAGCCAGCAGCCAATACATCTTGCCCTCAATGGCAAGGTTTCTTTCCATATCAAATACAAATATCTCAATGCGCCCCGATAGTTGGGATTGTTGGCCTCGTAGCTTTACGACACAAATCTTGTCATAAGCTTGCCTTATTGCGGCTCGCCAGCAAGTTAGTGTTCTGGGAATGCCCAGTATTGGTGGTATTCACTGATAACATTACTTTTATGTTATGGAACAATGCATTCGTTGTAATCACCAAAATTGAATCACGTTCAGCAGCACCATGGTATCTTATAGTATCAATAGTTCCATTATACCTGAGCCATATAGCCGCGCAGGCGTATCTCTATGTCCCAAACCCACTGCAACATCGTCCATTCGGCAGATGTGGCTGCATCATCTAGAATAGTGCCTATGATGAAATTGTCCCGTCCTCTTGCAAAATTTCCTGTAGACTAGAGTTAACTGACAGACGAGTGTATGATAACACTGCTATTGTCGTGGCCTGTCTCATTGCTTCCGCAATTCCCACTTCCGACGCAAGCGCTTCGCTGTATGATTGTGTCTTCCAATCGTTATTGAAAATCCGAGTCAATCCCTTTTCGAATTCGAGCTCATTGTTGATAAGACGCTTCGCCACGGTGTATATGTATGCTCCGTGAGTTTGTCCTCGAGCGCTGTAAGATGAACCAGCCGCCATTGTATCTTTTGGTTGTAGTTGTCTCGTCTTTGTAGTTATTGTGAATTGATGGTTGTGAACTTGTTAGTAAAGCTGTCTTGTCTGATACTGCAGCAGTCAGTAGTACTATTTGTTGATACATATACCAAGATGGTAGGTCTCTGGTGTTGTGATTGTGCGCTTGGTCAATGATTATTCACCACTCTGGGAATTCGTAGGAAGCGTCTCACTGCCAGGAAAGAGCTGTGGTGGGAAACTACTACGTGAGAGTTACCGTGATGAATAGCTGCAACAAGCCAGACAAAGCCACATTCTTACTCCTCAACTCTTTATCACATAGCTACTACCGTTATCATGTGCACTTTCTCACGAACTCATGTAACAAACCCAACCGTTGATTGCCATTCACTGTAATTCTTGTTCCGCTTGTAGCTTCTCGTTCACTGACAGCATATAGCACTGTTTCGTGAATCATCTGACTGCCGTTCAACAGGCCACCGACATTGTGGAGATGGCGTCTAGTGGCTACTGGTGACTCTCCATTAATCTCGGAATGAAACGTGGGGGAAGCATTGGCTTTATCTTGGAATCAAATGCGAGGAACATATTAGGTTTGTGTCGGAATCAGGAAACACCAGTTCACTCTGACTAGGTACCTAGTGTACAAATTGAAGGGAAATAGTGGTAGGGTGGAGGCAGATCAAATAGTCGTGTCTTGTTGAATACTTTCTTATGTTATCCTGTCTTTCTGACTTGTTGAGAAGAGGCTGATGCTCATTTGCTTGAGCGTCTGTGCAATTGCAAGCATGCCTGAAACTGAAAACACAGGAGAAAAACATCTGCCGGTCTGAGAACACGGAGGAACGGAACATGAGGTACCTGTGCCAGACAAGGACTGTCTATGTATGAGGTGAGTAGCAACGGCATAGATAGACTAGTTCCATTTTCTGGATAATATTCATCCAGAAACTTCCACTATAGGAATAGCCGGTCCCTCGTACTCCCCCGCATGTAAGCTTATTTATCTATTATACACCAATTAAATCATACATATTCCGATAATTCTATCAGCTGGTATTTCTCAATTGGCGGTTGCTTTTCTTGGCTCCTCGTCTTGTCTATCAGATCGACAATGAGAGAGGGGAAATATGACTCTTTGGACACGTATTTAAACCCCGTGTATTCCACAACAATCGATAATTTCCATCGACCCGTTTACAACACGAATTGATCCTCTTACCCTACAAGAATCTTTTTCTTCATTATTCAAACATCCCATTCTCTGTTTAAACATGGCCAATTTTTCTCTCAACGATGCACAGCGGCAACTTGCTCAAGATGCAGCTGCATTCGCTAAGAAAGAACTCGGCCCAGCACGAAACAAATACAAGAGTCTCTCTACTCAGGGTGAACGGTTCTTAGCAACCAAGCCGTTCTACGAGGCCACTGTCCAGGCAGGTTATCTCAAAGCCTTTGTTCCAGCTGGAGACGGAGGTACCGGCGGATCCTTTCTTGACATGTCTTTGATCGTGGAAGAGTTCTATACCGTTGATTCGAGTGTGAATGTGGCCCTGGTTGGCACTGCCTTGGGTTTAATGCCCTTGATCATTGGTGGCACCGCAGAGCAGAAGAAACGTTTCTTGAAGCCATTCATCAGTGGCGAGGGTGACTATATCGCTAGTCTTTCTCATTCGGAGCCTGGTGGCACTGCCAACTATCTTGAGAAGGGAGGGACAGGTCTAGGAACTACTGCAAGGAAGGAAGGGGACGAGTACATTGTGAACGGTGAAAAGGTATGCCCCATTCTCCCGGTTCCAGTTCCCATTTAGAATTCTGACCTTAATTGCTACAGCTATGGACAAGCAACAGTGGCGGGTGGGATCACAAGGGTGCTGAGCTGACCTGTCTCTGCGTACGCTACTCCGAAGATGGAGGGCCCGAAAAGGCAAAAAATAACCCCAGGGACAATATCATGATTCTCCTCGTTACAAAGGATATAATCGCCAAAAACGATCCGGAGGCTTATACCATAGTCGACGAACCTGAGCTGATAGGCCATACCGGTGCCAGTGGTCCGCACACAAGATACACCAACTTCCGGGTTCCAGCAGATCATCTGCTCTGCGCAAAGGGCGACGCAACAGTTTCCATCATCGAGATGGCATTCAGTTTCACTGCAGCACTCGTCGGCGCCATGGCTTGCGGTATCATGCGTACTGCTTTCGAAGCAGCCCTCAAGTTCGCTAATGAGGATAACCGAGGTGGCAGTGTTCCCATCATCCAAAGACAGAGTGTAGCAGACCTTCTCATCAACTGCAAGGTCAAGTGTGACACGTCGCGACTGCTTGTGCGCAACGCCTTGGACGCATTCGATAGAGGAAGAGGTGATACCGCCAGTAGGCTGGAAGCGTGTCTGCAAGCGAAGATCTTTAGTGGAGAGGCAGCAGTACAGGCTATATGGGAGGTCATGCAGGCAGTGGGAATGTAAGTTTTCGCTTATGATCAGTATTGCATTGGTATGCTAACATGATGACTTCCTAGACAATCGTATCTGGAAGAAAGAGGATTCGGGCGCCTCCTCAACGATGCCACTGTCTTATCTTTGTTTGATGGAGGTAACGTGGGCGTAAGGAGGAGACAGTACGAAAAGCTTCTGCAATCTCCTGATTATGCATGCTGGAACGCTAGCTTTTAAGGCTAGAATACGCTTGCATTCATCGAGTGCCGATCCAAGCCGGTAGCCCTACATGTTAGCTCCACTGTCATTTACATTTAAGCTTCAAGGGGTAACACTACGTCACGATACTACACTCTCAACAGCATAATCGCAACTTTGTATTTAATCTCTTATGTAATCGATCAACCGCATCCTTCTCGTATCGCAGAATAGTTATCATCAAGTTACCCTGTTCCAAACACATGCTCCGCTTCCTAAACTAGCCTTAGTCGGCTTCAGATCCCTGAGCGCCGCAAAGTTCCTTGCAGTAGTACTCCATCTGCAATACTATGTTAGAACGTTGTCTCTATGAAGTGTTGGAATCTTACCTCGTCACCGCCAATGTGACCTGCGGGAGAGTTGCAAATAGTACCATCCTAATGAAGTTGTCAGTTAAAATGTTATTCAAGTCAAGGGCCGGTCAACTAACAAAGTTGCAATCAGGGCAAGTGTTCCACCACTCGCTTCCCTTGTTTCGTGCAGCGTAAAAGTTGCAAGCACACTTGGTAGCATCAGGGAGGACTTCATAGGTGGTCTTCCAGTTGTAGCTGACGCTCCAGGCACTGCCGCCGGATGGGGCTGAGACTCTGTTGGAGACACATGCTGCAGCCTTGTGAGTATCGGCTTGAACACTACAGAGTGGAGAGGTTAGTTTCTTGTTATCTGTCACCGGTGTGGACTGTGTTGTCCAATACGCACCCAGAGATAGCCACGAGGGCGAAAGCAAGGATGGAAAATTGCATGGTGAGTGTTGTAGAAGGTAGTGAGTTGATTTGGTGATAGTGAGTTGGATGATTATGCTTCTTGCGCAGATTTGGGAAGGTCTTTATAGAGATCATCTCATGTTCCTGTTCCCTTGGCATGTCATCGGTCCGACAACCACGGCATCTGTGTTCCGTGATGATTCGAGAAGTGAGGCTTTTTGGGATGATCGCAACGTCTAAATGAGGCGGTCTATCGGCAGTGCTAAATTCCCACCTATTGAACCCGCTTCCATTTCGTATTTGACAGGTTTTCTAAAACGACGGTACAAAGCTTATGCTAAGTGGCTTGAACTCTTTCAACTCATTCATACATTCGTGTAAGTGAACGATAAACGATCATCCCATTTATTTCATTAGGCGGTCCAATACCGTAATAGCATTGCTGTCATCGTGGATATCGGACCCAGCGAAGTGGTCCAAACTCTAGTTTTGATCTGCATGAAATTAAGTGTCAACGGCTAAGCGCCGAGTTTAGTATCCACCCCTTGAACTCTACTAAGATAGGGATGAACATGGAACGTGACTCGATATCGTCCGGGGTCATGAACGTGGCTTGGGGTAGGTGTTCCAAAAACCTGAAAGTTGGGGTAAACATGGAGGTCAGTATACTCGACGCTGAAGATGAAGAAATTCCGTCAGAGAAGAAGACATCAAGGATGAACCATCACAAGTTGAAGTGAGCATAAATAGTCAGTTGTCTCCCACTCTCTTTACCGTCTATCAGCTCAGCCATCGCAACTTCTACATCAACATCAACTTCTACTTCTCCATTCTCATTTCACATTCAAGAATCACTTCAAAATGCAGTACTCTACTATTGTCTTTGCTCTCCTTGCTTCCGTCGCTAGCGCGATCCCTCTGGAAGAAAACCCATTCCCTGGTGCCAAGGAGTACACTCCTGGCCAACACGTCGAGACAGGCGATGTCATTGTCCCCGTGAAGGACACCGGTAAGTTTCGACTCTCGAGACTACTGTGAGAACAAAACTAACATCATCTCAGCCTATGTGGTCAAGGAAGACGTGTATCTTGCCAAGCTCAAGGCTCAAGGCATCAAGATTGGTGCTCCCAAGCTTGACCCACGCTGGGAACGTCGCGCTGTTAATGTTGCCGACCTCCCCAAGCGTGATGAGAACGCAGTCCAGCACGAGAAGCGCGACGACTGCGATGGCACCAACTACATCACCACCGACAAGACTGAGACCTTTGTTGACTGGGACGTCCAGATGTCCCCAGTTGTCTGCGCCAACGGCGACATGGACATCAGCGTCTCGTCTGGCTACAGTATCGCCAACTCTGTCGGAGGTAGCGCCGGAACTGATCTCACTTTCGTCGCGGATCGAGTTGGCGCTAGCTTCGGCGTCAACTACAGCAAGACATGGACGACTCTGACCTCAGTTGTCACCAAGGGCACCATCAAAGATGGTAACTGCGGTGTCATGATCACCAAGCCTCTCACCACTCGTCGCTCTGGCCGCCAGTTCCGAGGCTGTATCGGATCTTCCACCGAGGTTGGTACTTGGTATGCTGATAGCCACGGAGAGGGAAGCTACAACGGTATCACCTGGGTCGATGGTGCTATCTCGGTGTGCTCCAAGCCTGGAAACAACCCTCCCATGTCGCGCTGCAACGGACAAGGAAACTTCCGTTAAGAGGTGGCCCAAAGACAATCTTTAGTTTCTTCACACATTCTATGTATCGGAAAGGGTAGCATACATGTCATAGATCATGATATTGCAATAGTCAAGATTTTCGGCTTGAAAAGGGGATCTTGGTTTCTACGATATTTCGGTTTTGGGCCCTCCAGACATGTCTTCCAAAATATTTCATAATAAAATTGATATTAAATTAAATCCATCTCATTTCCACCATTGCATATTGAATATTGCGCGTTGGAGTCGTCATACTTGACAATATTCTCCCCTACTGCGGTAATATTGGGGTTCAAGTACGACGATGAGGAAACCCAGAGCTTTCCGCGTATAAAACATGAGGTAGCATTGCCCAATGCCACCTCGGAATATTGAGTGATCGGCGGCTCAGGGCATGGAAGCGAAATTAGTATGTCGTTTAGTGTTGCTCGTCAAAATTTAAGTCCCCAACTTATTAGTTTTCTTAACCTAAAGCTTAAAACAAAGTGAACTTTCCTAACTGTCACTCAGAACATATGGTGTAAACTGTATGTATGACATCCCTACCAGCGGATGTATGTCACATTCATTAAATTTAAAAACCTAACTCTGTGAATTTCAGATTATACTACCAAGGTTCAATAACTGACATACATAAATACGTACTTCTTGGCATCAGCAGTGTACCAGGCTCGCTAGGCCACTTTGCGGCGATAAAGACATATTTCCGCTGATTCAGCGGGTTATCCTGTGACAGTGGAAATGAACCGCGGTGGTTCCGTCTTGCAAAGGTGAAATGTTTTGCTAGACCTCGATATCTAATAAAATGTGTTTTTTTTTTCCTTCTTTTTCTCTTCTATTATCTTTCACTCTTACCGTCCTTTTCTGTCAAGATCCCCTCGTTCTTGCACCATGTTTCGTACATCGCCTCGCTTACGCCAACGGTTACTGTTAGCCGCTAAAACAGCTGCTGGAGTATCCATCACTGGCGCCGGAACATTTCACATCGTGACACGGAAATGCTATTTCGAACCTTTTGGACTCGAGAATGGCGAATCACTATTCAAGCATCCACTACTCAAGCAGATTAATCCCTGGAATAAACCTGGTTCTGCCGACTCTTGCGTCAGAGAAGTGCCTTTTGACAAACTGGACAAAGAACTCATCGAGGATGCCAAGAATGGAGGGACCAAGTTGATTGAGAGGTTCATTGCAGGAATGTGGGGAGGTTTCGGTAGGATATAGCAAGTCGAACATGCTGGATACAGTACTGATAGCAAACAGGGTACGGGATCCAAAGAAGGATTATGAGTCTCTTCAAAGATGATCTCAACAAGCACGATTTATGGGACAAGGAAGAACTTCTAGAGTATACATACGAACCAGGTATGTCGCGCAGATGCGTCAGCAAGATCTTGTACTGATATTTCGTAGGCACATACTTCACAAATCACTTCCTGGTTCTCTCAAAAACCCCAACGTGCATCACAATGAGAGGATGCTTCGATCCTCACCAGTCACCTCCTTCTCCGATGGACATTGATAATATGGTCGAGGTACGCGCCGAGTTGGATGAGGCGAGGCAGGTAGCAATCCTCAAGCTTCAAGTCATCACATTCAACGGACGGAAGGAGGCGAGTGACGAGGAAGATCCATTCGGCGGGGTGGGAGGTTGGCTTCACAGGCGATATTCGACTTTGCTAGTCGAGTCTGGAGCTAGAAACTGCATAAATTAAGCAGTAGAGATGAGATCTGATAGTTCCTGTAAGATTCGAAAGAGATTTAGAGTGACATTGAAGTTATCTGAAAAGAGAACTCGAAATGTTTGAAAGGACCTATGAAACAGGTCAGTAGAGCAATCCGAATGCGTTATCCATGGCTACTAAGAGGGTCGTCATGTACGATGGAACTCAGATTGCCGTGTGGAGATAATAACGATCCTGAGTGACGTCAGGCGCTGATTTCTATGTCGAGACTGTCATATGAGATGGCTGATAGAAGGGATGATGCAGGAAAAGTAAAAGCAAGAAGAGGGAGGGACATTCGTACGGGCATTGTATGCGAGCCTGGAGTGGTTGGTAGCAGCAACACGGAGAAGGAACAAATGTGATTATGGGCAAGAGGCTGCGACAGAACAAGGAAGCAGGAACAAAACACAGGCAGGGACCAAGAGGTGCTAAAACAACATCATCGTAATCCTCGAACGTTTCTAACTTCTACATCAACAGTTCCTCCATTCTCAATCACTCAACTAGAGCCATCATGGATTCGGATCTCAACGAGATGGACAAGCACCCTTCTTCCAATGACGTCGTCGTAAGATTTGTCTCTACTTCAATACTCATACTATGGCTAATCTTCCAATAGGTCAAAAGGCAGACCGTCAACCCTCGTCCTGGACTCGAACTAGGGTCAGCCCAGCTTGCCGTTCTAGATCAGATTGAACAGGTCAAGGCCGCCATCAAGAATCGCCAGGAGCGTATCACAGCAGGATTCTCGGATATAGACGAAGCCTCGGAGAAAATCGAAACAGAGCTAGAGAAAACCATCTCTGCTGCCGATGCTCACCTAGACAGCTTCGATCGCATGAGAGTACGTTACCAAAAGAATACAGGAGACGTGTTTGGCTACCAAAAGATGTTTGAGGCCATCCTTAAACATTCGTGCATCGACCCAACCACCTTCCAGCTCATTCATACACAATGCACAGCCGTATCGACAAGCATGAAGGCAGACATTATCGAGCAGAAGAACAAAGAAATGAGTGAGGAATGGGAATTGTACGAAGGTCTTGGGGAATCCATCAAGGAACTCGAGAGCAACGCCGACAAGGTGGCACAGAAGAACTCGAGCGTTTGTGAGGCAGAGCAGAAGTTCTGGGCCATGATTCTGCACTTGGTGAACTGGGAACTTGGGGGTCTTGGGTTGCTCAATGAAGAGAACCATGTGGAGCCCAGCAAAACAAAAGAGATCTCTGAGATTCCGGAGCTTACAATGTCAGAGAAGGAACAGGTGGACGGAAACCAAGAGTAGTTGTTAGAGGTGACAAAGGATTCACAGATACCAATGCGTCCATTGTTAGCATAAGGCATTCAGACGAACAGCAAAACATTAGCAACAGCCTAGTTTATTAATACATACACTGGCGTCCAAGGCTGACAAAAGGGATCCATACCGGCAAAAGTGCAAAACATACAACAGCGGGGATTCGCTGGTCGTCACCGACCCAACTACTAATCCGCCGGTTAGTGGCTTGACTATGGGAGAGCGGACGGGATCCCGTATTTTCCACTACCTTTGGTCGTATGTACTGACAGTGGTACTACGATAGCTCATATAGACTAACTTCTGGGCTGGCGACAGTTTTTCCTACCAGGTCCAATAATTTCCACCTTCGCTGACGAGAGTCGCGGTGGGAACAACCTGACAGAGCACTAAGTGTCATTCGGTCAAGTAGTGACCCGTGTGTAGGTAAACAAGGATATATTTGTGCAAGAACGTTCCGATAGGCAAATACAAGAAGCTTTCAAACCCTGGAGAATATGTGACAGCCGATCCTCGCCTGGGTTCTGAGAGTTAACAATAAACATGATTCATTTCGCCTTATCTTGAATCATTGTTCAGATATTTGGAGCTGATAGAATTTTAGATTCGTATTTGTTTTTGCGTTTTGTTGCGTTTTACTATTATAAATTTAACAAAAAGGTACTACACGGCTAGACCGAAGCCTTAGACTGTGAGAAAGAGCGATAACTCTTGGAACGATCGAAAGGCTTCATATGCACAAGCTTCGTCTCATCACCGTGGACATCATACTCCACCTTGACAATGGTGTCGCAAGTGATTCCGACGGGCTCAATTCCTCCACGTACTCCCTTGATGGCGTTTGCACTTGCGCTTGCGCCTGGCATCCTCTCCAAAGGATATGATCTAGTACGAGGTCTGTTGGGGTCTTCTCGACTACACTCTTGGCCACTCTTGTTGCTGCCATAGCTGATGTAGCGCTTGGATTGACCAAAGAGTCGCATAAGCATAATCCGCAGCGTAGGCATGCATGCACACCATATGCCAACGTTGACCTCCACGGTAGACCACTTGGACATGGCGAGGTAATCCCATGATTGGTTATTTGTTTGGCTTACTCCCGCGACAATACAGGCGTATAGACGGAAGATACTCATAAAGGTAACGCTAGAGATATACGTTAGAGATAATGATACTTCAAGAGAAGAGACAACTTACAATGCACCGACACTAAACATCAGACCGATACCAATCTTCTTGTTCAAGTCCAGGTTTAACTTTCTTAGTTGGAAAAGCGGAATGCTGAGGATTAAGAAATCCGATGCGATATTGATAGCACCATTAGACCAAGCCACGCCATTGACGCTAGCACACCAGCCCTTGTGATTCCCATCCCATTTGGTCCAAAAATGACTGATGGGCCGGCATTGAAAGGTAGCAACAAGTGCAAAGGTTATTCCGTTGGCGCAGATAAATGCGACAGTTCCCCAGAGTAGCCTGCGTACAGGCTTACTCGGGAAGATGCGAAGATAGAAGAATAGCAAGCTCAGCTTCATCGTTGTCTGCAGTATAAAGTAGGTGAGGACAATGACGTAGAACCAGTAGCCAAAGTTCGTTATCTGCTCAGGAGTGAGGGTCCAGATGTCGGTCCCTATACCGTTGGGGGCCGATCCGAAAGCGTTGATACAGATGCAAAAGGCAGCGAGGAGCATCGTTATCGCTATGAGTAGGTCGTCCAAGCCCATGGTGATTGAAAAGATGATCTTAGTCGCGAAGCGTATAAAGACGAATACGCCTGAAATAATGCCCATTACGGTATTGGTGCGGACAAAGTCGGGTCGGACATCTCGAACAGGGGCGTCGCATAGGATCATAGTAGCATTTTTTGTAGCTATTGATGTGTAAGCAGATGCATGGAAGGGGAAGATAGGTAAGGGATGATATACGTACATAGCGCTTCTCTGATAGTGCAAGTTGCTAAAACGCATTTCTCGATCTCTTTTTGGAGGGAGTCGTTCTCACACGTGCATTGGATATCTTCGAGGTCGCAAGTCGAGGTCAAGACGTTGGTCACAAGACATTTCGACTACACAAAGTCAGCGGGCTCTATTAAATAGCCAAGCAAATTTGATACATACCGCACAGTTGGGCAAAGTGCCCAGGAGTGAAGCGGCGTCTTTGTCGAGAGCGGCGGAAGCCAACGGCAAAGCCGCAAGGCAAGCAATAATGCTATGAAAGAGCCTCATCTTGACACAAATTATAGTAGGATGAAACAATAAGACATCAGAAACAAACAAGAAAACATACTACGGCAATATGAAGTTATAAATGGGATCTATGATGCCGAGTGGATATGTCTCCCGGATATGTTCCGACGAAACATCCGAAGGGAAATCCAAGGGTCAACTAGAAACAGAACAAATTTTAATTAGTAGACAAACTCTTCTTGAGGTAACTAGCATAATAGCAGATGGGTCAACCCACAGCATAGAGCGCACTTACCGTCGTTAGTCTGTATGTGTTCAGACGTGCACAGACGGATTTTCATTACTGAGGTCTGTTTAGCGCGAACCACGACTCGTTTTGGCCATGAACTGTTTCTAAAGCATGATAGAACGGTTCGTGTGGTGAGGTTCCCACGTGGAACCAGGATTAGTCAAGTCTGACCATTTCTCTTAGCCAAACATACAGGCACTGACTCAGGCTAACGCATCTCATTCGGGTCGTCGATTTCCGAGGATCGGCGACGCTTGCTATTAGACACTTAACCTATTTCATCCATCCTCGGTATTGATGAGGCAGATCTGCAGAACCGGTTGATCCCCAGACCAGCTTTGATGCATGACGAAATGCAGTAGCTGTGGAGTTTGTAATACCTGTACTTGAGTCCATATCTGCGAGTTCTTAGATACAGTGGCCCACTTCAGTAGATTAAATCATATCAGTCGAGCTGACAAAAAGTCTCGGATGGCTAATTGGTTAGGCGGGAAAGACTATTGATAGCACTATGTGGTGGTTGGTACAACTTCGAAGACAATATTGCCTTCAGCTGTCCTATATCGGATGTCATACATAGTAGGGCATAAACTGAAGTTAGCACTATCGTTATTAACGTACACAAACTAATAGCTAGTATGCAGTTCTAGCAACAGACAGTCGTTCCTCTTCAGGAAAGTGTTTCATAGACCCTCATTTGCCTTTTATTGTTTCTCTTGAATCTCTTCTTGCTAGTGCCACTAACAGCCCACCTTTAGCTACGCTTATGCCGCTTGTTCTCAATGCCGGTTTTAGCCTAGAAAGATTCGGCAGTGGGGAGACAGCATTGAACCCCTTAGTTTAGCCAGCGTTAGTCTACAGAGCCAGGAGAAATAGCATCATGGATCCTGCAACCTGGATGGGTGGCGATGCGATCTAAGTGGGCTCAACCCGCTTTGATGCCTTCCGGAACGAATTCAAATATGATCTTGGTAATCGGGCTTTTCAGCTTCCGGATGGATGGAAGAGCTAGTACCGGTGCTTAAATTTCTTCTCATCAGCCAGATTAACCCCCGCCTCTATCTCCTGTGAACCAGAAGAAAAACTATTTAATCTTCCGTTGCAAGAGCTGGTCGCCGTGCGCATGCAAGACACTTTGCTAAAGTGGAAGCTTCGGAACCGTGGAAAACTGGACCCGAGTTTGAGGGCTGTGCTCATAACTGACTCCTCCGGTTGTTTCATCCGATATTGTTAGTATCTTTGGTTTTATGCTTTCTCCTGCAACAACAGTCCCATGTTTCAGGCACGGAATCAAGGCTACTGTCTACGATTGAGTAGGATAGGGCTGTAAAAACGTCGAAGATTTTATTTACAGAGTTTATTCATAAATCAGACCTTAGTTCTATTTAACAGAGATATCAAGTGAGCAACGCGCATGTCTCTCCGTAGTTGTCGTGGAATACCCAGTGCATGGTTTCTCAATCAACCATATTCAAAACTAAACACAAACAATCCATCACAGTTTTGGTAGCTTATTAAAATAATGTGTCTTTATTGATTAGAACTATTTATGAGCAATCTCATCATCTTGACTCTTGCGCCGCGTGGTAAGACATCATTGCTACCTTTTTACCCATCTACCCGGTAGCTTGGGTTGGTACCTTGGTTAGTGCGAACCTTGCTCGATCTTGAGGGAAGTGATGACATGCTGTTCACGGAACGGCCCGCACTTTATATGTCATTTTCTGAAAAGGCGTATGAACATGAGAATCCTTCTTATTTTTAACGGAAAACTAATCCCAAACTGTACTCTGCCCCGACAACCGTTTCAATCTGGCTGCAAAACTCGTGTGCTCTTTTAGTGTACCGTGGAACTCCCTAGATCCTTTATTCCGATGGCTGTATAACCAGGTACTTAGTCTAACAAACTCAAGATTCCGACGACTCATTCTTCTCATCCGGCTCTTTACCCTTCGACTTCTTTGTCAATTCAGGCTTGGATACTACCTCTTCTGTTTCAGTATCCAAACCTCGCTTGCCCAATGTCGAGGGCGGAGGCTGCTCCGGTCGAGGCTTTTATAGTCAATATGCTGTCCAAGTGTCGCTGTGAACGAGAATAACTCACTCTTTCGCAGTCTAGACAGAACTGACTTTTGAAGTTGTGTGGACCCATGGTCAGAAAGCTGTGCTCCGACTTGGGTACCCGGCAGAAGGCGCAAATGATTTTGCCGGTTGCTGGATCATCCATCAAGACTGGGCCTGTTACCAGGACCCCGTCGGGGCCAAAGGCGTACTGCACGCTGCCGGTGATCTGGTTTTCGTCCATTTTCAAAGATATTGTGAGAAGGAGATGTTCTGAGACGAGAGTGGAAAAGAATCTGACATGATGACGTGTTCTTTATCTATCATCCACTTGCATTTCAGTGAGGGGTTGTTAAGACATGGCGTATCAAAAATGCCTACTGTGTAACCACCTGAAGTTATCCGGGTATCTCGTTCAGCCTTGATAGCCGATAAATAAAATCATGCCGTAATCATATTCCCATATCGTTTCTCAGTCATGTGGGTCCTCACGATGTTCTTTGCTGAGCGATGCTTCACATTGTGCATAAACCTTGGGCTGAAGTATGATACCGCCCGAATATGTAGGAGGAAATATAGGTGTTCGATCATTGATGGCGGTCTGAGGCACCAAGTTAACGACAGTGATGCCTTGGCATCTGACTCTCAGCATGCGATTATAACCTGAGAGTAATAGGCTATTGCCCACAACCATCTCCAGTCTATAACGTCCCAGGTTGGCGGTCGTCGATCATCATTGTGGTAAAGAAAGATATTTAGAGCTTGGAAATAATTGATACACATGAGGCGGAGTAACAGTTTGCGCGAACCTCCATGCATGACAGCTCATATCTGTAGCATGATATTATCCCAATTGATATAGACTGTAGGCAATGTCTACTCAAAGCTCCAAGCACTACCGTTGACATTTGCAATTACCACGACATTTGATGAGTGTTCTAAATATTAGTCGAACAGCTATGTAAGCTATGCCTCAACTCTAAGCTTCCTCGTCCTACCAGTTATCCTCTTCATCCTGGCAGACGCACCATCCCATGTCGTCGCATTTATCCAAACACCACTTGGTGGCTTCTGACACCTGATTCTCCCGACGTACAAGAAGTTTGATGTAGGGATTTACATCGAGCTCGAGCGCTTCTTCATCCAATTCAGATACACAAAAAGGGTAATAATCACCAATACTGTGAGGTAAAATATCGAACTCCTGGGTATTAGCAAAGAAAAAGCTGACTAAAAATGCAGATGCACTGCGAGAGGCTACATCTCCCGTGAACTTGGGTGCATTGCCCCAGCTCCCTTCGACATATTCTCCATCACAGTCGCGGTAAACAGTTCTGTCATTATTTACAGAACCTTTGAACCACTTGGCGTTTTTGTCGATGATCCAGAGACGCAGTTGTGGGCGATGTCGTGTCATTGCCTCGAAGAGTAGAGATGCCCAACATCCGCGGGCTGACTGCTCGTTTTTAATTCTGTAATAAGACCCCATGACGTCGCAGTCTTCGAACCAGCTCTGGTCAAATTCAAATGCGATGTTGACTAGGCACCTCGACTGGTAATACTCGTGTTTTGGATTTCGAACAAAGGACATCAATGGGTACGGGTCTACAAAGTCAAAGAAAGATATCCCGGGATATGGGCGAATGCAAAAAATGTCCTGAGCCGGGTACAAAAGCACATCCCACTCCTGATTGCCCTCTCTGATTGTAACGGTCGCGGGCTGGGCGGTCGATTCCGCACCATCCCAATCGGCCTTGTAATCTTGCAATTTACGACCCTCATCGATGGCTCGGTTCTGCAACTGAGTCCATTTTTCGAGGTGGGTGTGTTTTTTGATAACCTCTCTAGACTCTTTGCAGGCCATCCAAAGGCCTCGGTCTATCATGTAGGCAGATTTGTTGCTTGAGCCAGGCTCAGAAGTCTGAAACCGAATGACTGGAGTCCGAAGTACGTCGTCTGCAGTGAGATCAAGGTACTGTAAGCCTCGTTGGAACGGGTCTGATGGGAGACAGACTTCTTCCCAGATTTGCAGTCGCAGTTCGCGAGGAAGTCGAGGGAAAGGGTGAAACGTAGACGAAGCCATGGTGCCAGATGTGACCTGTTAGTTGTGACAGAAATAAGAGGGGCAGCGTAGATGGATGAGGATGTTTCTTCTCAACGTTTGGATTTTGCGGAAATTGGAAAAAGGTCAAAGGTTGGAGAGTCTTCTGTGTCTTTTATATTTTGTGTTGCGGGCCTTTTGCAACCAAAGTTTTCATTAAACCCTTTTCGCAAAATTTTACGTCTTTGAGTCATAATGAATAAACCTTTGGGTGCTTTATTACCATCATAAAGCCAATACTGACTTTTCCGTTACTCTGCAACAGAGACTCATAGAAGGTAAGACATAAAGCAGCAACTTTATTCTCGCACAACACATACAGTATACGCGAGACTACAAAGCGACTCAAATGAGATAAGCTGTATACAATCACTTTGTACACAAGTTTCATTGGAATATTTCAACCTTCCTTCATAAAGAACTTATAGCACATTGCGACGCAGGCCCCAGACTCACTCACTTGTCTTTCATAAGCTGGTAGGCATAGAATATGTAAAGTACAGCCTGGAAGCTTCTTCTTCTACCTTGCTAGTAACAGCAGACCTATTCTTTTTAGGAAACTTAATTATTAGGAAAACCTTGTTTTGATATTTTGAGTTTTTGATCCAAATAGGTCCTTTATTTAGGATTTTGAGTATATGAGAAAACTAGAACTCCGATTCACAGTTAAAAATGAATAAATAGAATATGCAAAAAGAAACTCCGGTACAGGGAATCGAACCCTGGGCTCCGCGGTACTGATCTCTCAGGTTATGAGAGCGCGAAATGTTAGCCACTACACCATACCGGATGTTGATTGGCTGGTCCATGATCATAATGCTCAAAACTACATACATGAATGAAGATGTCAAGGAGTTAACCGCCATATCAGATGACAGTCCAATAATCACCGGTTGAAGTGGTGATATCAGCACTGACCAGAAAACATCTCTTCAATATAAATAGTCAGAGGTGACATGTGAACAGTAATCCAAGAGGCTTGTCCGCTCTTACCTCGGGATTCACCCAAGGCTGGTTTCATGTTAGTCTGTTAGGTGCACATCCAGCCTTAGTCTGCTACGCTGATGGCCTCGATTCCTAATAAATCCCGTTTTAGACTAAAAATACATAATAAAATTCAACGAGGCTTACAATTTGTCGTTAGGGAAACATTGAATTCTTATTTAGCTTCCTCTAGCATTACCGGGAGCTTATCTTCCATAACATATGTCACATACTCTTTCCCCACCATTTCGCGAAATTGCATACCCTTGCGGGGAGAAAACCTGCGAACCATTTGTGAAATCGCAACTCGTTGCTCGGCAAGAGACAAACTAAAGAATCTGTAAGCTGTCTGGACATGGACTGATCACCAGGGAGGGACGATACTTACCTTTGTCCAATGCATGATCGTGTGCCTCTAGAGAACGGGTAGAGGTATCCATCAAGCTCCTTGCTGTTTTCCTGGAGCCATCTTCCAGGTCGAAACTTCCATGGCTCTGGGAAAACTTCCTCGTCGTATGTCATGTAAGATATACATGAAGATACAACAGTCTGTGTGTTATATGAGCATGAGTCAGAGACGATTGTGGCGAATTACTTACACGAGGAGGAAGCCTAACGCCATTTACTTCCAAACCTTCTGGTGGCACGACACGTGGAAGTCGCCCTCTGATGGGGCAAGCTAAACGAAGGCTCTCTTTGACACATGCTTCCAGGAACGGTAAGCTTTCGAGCTCCCTCAAGCCCGGTCTGGAGTGTATATCCGGCATGATTGTCCTTAGCTCGTCCTGGAGGCGAGCATAATCTTCGGGTTGATGTATTAGGTGCCAGAGCGCTACAGAGACTGTGGTTGCAGTTGTATCCGTGCCTGCTTCTTGATTAGCTTTAGCGAACTAAAAAGAGTCGTTCATCTATTCATACCAGCGAAGAACATCGTGCTACTTTCGGCAATAAGTTCATCATCAGTCAGTGACTGGTCTTTCACTTTTAGCAGCGTTTGCATTTCCTTGAAAAGGCCTGGCTGGGTGGCACTGCTTGACTTTCGAGAAGAATTCAGAAGCTCCATTCCGACCTAGAAGAATAAATATTAGTAATTGCATATCCAAGAACAACTGAACTTCTTACCCCCTGCAGAAACCTGATAGATTCTGGAAATAACTGGGGGAATACAGTGGCGAGATATGTTAGGGACTTTCGAAGAAGGGGGAAATGTTGTAACTATAATATGTTAGCAAGTGATGTAGAGTTTCAAGTAACAGCAAAGCTTACCACCAGCAAGTCCTTTGGACTCTCATCGAGTACTTGGAAGAGCTTCGGTATCACACTTTCGACATAATCGGGCGAAATCGAATTGTTTCCATAGCAGAAGGATATAATAGACTTGATTGCAAACCTGCGCATGACAGAATACAAATCGATAGACTCTCCTTTACGAACACTAGCAGCAACCTCTTCCACGAGTGGCGTGATAGTTGCGTGCACAATAGCGTCATGTTGCTCTGTCGAGGCACGTGAAAACGAAGGGGACATCAGCCTCTTTCGTCTGGAGTGTTCATCGACATTGGAAAAGGTAAACAAGTTCCCATGGTTAGAAGAAAATGCATCATAAAAAGTTGGGTCTTTTAGGAATCGGCTTCCTTGCTTGTTGATCGTCACGTATGCCTCTCGGTCTTTGATAGACACTTCGTTGGGTCCAATCCGAACCAACGGCCCTATCTAGAGTTAGAGCATGTCAGTGTGGGGTTTCTTGTTCTTCACGTACCATATCGTTTATGCAAAGCTGCCACAGTATTTGCACCATCACCACCTCGTTCGGCCAGATACAGCCAGACACGGCTAACCCTGCATGCTAACGGACCAGGCACCGCAGCGAGCGGGTGGAAGAAAATGTTATATAATATCGTCCAAACGAGATTGAGCAGGATTGGAGTCAGGACGAGAATCAGGATCCCGTACCCCTTCGGTAGTTGAAGGTAGTCTGAAATCATCTTATCGGTTATAACAACAAGATAGATTGCAGATATGCCCCAATATTGTTACAAGACTTGAGTATTATATTTCCACAAAGTCCGGAGAGTAGGAACTTGGAGTCTCCAGCCACGATTTTCGGGTCGGGCTTCGCATTTTCGGATAAATGGTGTCACCGGGAACTCAACCGGCACCCGGATCCGGGGATGACTCGGTGTCTAAAGTCACCCGAGGACTGTCCATCCGATACTCCGTACGAGATGAGTGATTTCGATGGAATTTGCGGCGACAGGAGACAGAAGGAATTAATGTGGTCTATGCATGTGACTAGATAAACAGCAATATCTAGAGTAGCTTAAAGCGACTGAAATAGTCCTCGGTCCCAAACATAAGACAGAACCACAACGTTCTCAGTCGAAAACAAAAATCTCCTACTTCATCACGACTCATATTAAATAATGTCAAATTTTAACGTCATAATCGTTGGTGGTGGACTTGCTGGGCCTCTATTGGCCAGCGGACTACTCCGGAAAGGTGTCAAAGTCGACCTCTACGAGAGACTCGAGGAGGATGCAAAGCGAGATGGATACACCATTCGCGTTGCGCAACCCTGCTTACAAGCATTCGAAGAATGTCTCGACTCAGAGGCCTTTGGTCAGATCAGACGGAGAATGGGACATTTTAAAGATAACCAGGACACTACACCGATCTGGTACGACTATAAGATGAAACCGCTGCTCAACATGTCGCGGTTCAGCACAAATTATCATGGTTCGTCGCCAATGGACCGCGTAGTGCTCCGCGACACAATCATGCAAACGCCAGTCAAGGAAGGAATTGTGCATCATAAAAAAGCATTTTCCAGATATGAGATGGTCAAGACAGAAAGTGGACAAGAGAAAATTCGTGTCTGGTTTCAGGATGGCACCTCGGCAGACGGTGACGTCTTGATAGCAGCCGATGGCAGTCATTCCAGAGTAAGTCCAGTGTCAATGCTCTAATTTCGCGTCTCTTCTCAGGTTTCATATTGGATATATCTAACATGGTCCCTAGGTTAATAAGCAAGTTGGCTTGAATCATATTCAACAATTGGACGCCATCTCCTTCATCACCAAGGTCAAGTTGTCGAAGGAAATGTTGGCCGCACTCCCAAAGTGTTGTCTCGTTGCCCCTATCCTTACCTTCTCTCATCGCAAGACGTACTTTGCTGTAGGCAAGTGGCATAGTATACACCTTCGGCTATAAACAATGGCACTAACTTCATCAAAGCTTATCTGCCCAAAGACCGTCAAGATGAGGTTAAAGATGACGATGAAGATTTGGATTTCGATAACCAGACTGCTTCTTTCACCTTCAACATGTCTCTGCCAACAGCTGACTGCCCTCCTGATATCCTTGAGCGAGACACAAACGAGATCTGGAAGTTTCTCTCAGAGTCTATCCCTGATTGGCATCAAGATTAGTAAGTTCAGTATCATCGTATGACAAAGAATGTTTGTTGATCCTTTTCGCAGTCGGGATATCATCGAGGTAGTTAGAGGACAAGAGATTCACACATTCCGACCCCGAGCTGCTGTGAGACCATCTCTTGATTGGCGCAAAAACGCCAGATCACCTCAACAACCGCTTGTTGGACATCCACGTGTCTGGCTCATGGGCGATGCCATGCACGCCATGATGCCCAATCGCGGTATGGGAGGAAACCAAGCCATGCTTGACGCCAAGGTCATGTTGCCCTTCCTCGAGCGCCTCAACTTCCTTGCCAAGAAAACGGGTTCGGTTTCTGAAGAAGCTATTCGATCAGCTTGCGACGAATATGAGCGAGAAATGATCCCCCGCTCCTTCGACTGGGTCGAGGCGAGTGGAGGCACAAACCCCATTGTATGTGAACTCAAACGCCCCTTTGTTGAAGTCTTCGACATAGCTAACGCATGATGCAGCCATTTGATACTTATTCTATCTTTGGGTGGGTTTCAGTATGGTGTCTTATTGTATCATTCCAGATTAAAGACGGGTTCAAGGCGCTGTTCGGAAAGGCTTGATTTGGGTTGCTGGTTGAAGGTCTATGGATACCACTCTACAACAACAGTTGTGGGATGTCATTGGGGCAATTTATTGTATTTGTAAAGTAATTAAACACTATTGATTTAATATTTCATTGCATAATATTTGTCTGAGCAATCCAGTGATGTCTTTTGGCGGGCGACCCAATTAGCTAGAATCGATTTATGGCTAGTGTTGTTGAGTGAAAACGAGGCGAATTGTAGAACACATTACACGACATGCATGGAGCATGTCACGTATGTAAGTAACTTTTGCATGATATTTAAACAATCGTTATGTAAAAGACTGCAATCATGCACTCTTAATTAAGATGGTACGACAGAGGCTTTGCCAGACCATTCTCAACACTAGACATATTGCTCAGCAACGATGCAGACTTTGTCTTCTATATCCATGATAAATGAGTCCGACCTAACATCCAAAATAAGAACCGATCATGAAGTGCAAAAAAATGTATGAATACTATATATACTAAAGGCAAACTCCAAGAGCCTTCTACTTAAGCATGTACCAAGACAAATCCCCGTCGTTTTCCTCTCTAAATGTCAGGCCATTGCCCATAAACTGGAAACGATTCTTAACAGTATACTCAAACTCAAAGTCCTCCGTTCTAAAGTCTTGGAGCATTTCTTGGAAATGAAGCACACTGCCGGGGTACATGGCTGTAACTCTACCATCGACCTTGCCATTCTTGAACCAGGATCTGCAATTCCCTGTCCAGACTGTTCTTTTCAATGACTCTTGGATATAAGAATTGTACTCATCTAGCGCATCCTGCCGCACTTGGATAGACCTAAACAAACCATTGTCAGTATGTGTTGTTAATAATCTTCAGGTTGGGAACTTACTTGATATCTTGTGTAGACATTTTGCGAATCAACCGCGCGATGTAATCCACCGTGAAAGACATGGCAGCTATGAGGCTGCCATTCGCCAATGGAGTATTGGGTCCGTTGATGGTAAAGTAATTCGGCATGTTGCCGGCAAAAACGCCAAGGTAGGCCTCAGGAGCATCCTTCCATTGCTCTGCCAATGAAGCACCCTTCCTACCTATGACTTTCCAGCCAGGGCGGAAGCTGACCTCGAATCCAGTTGCACAGACAATAATGTCAAACTCGTGGCTGTTGGACAAAGTAGTGATACCGCGTTCAGTAATCTCCTTGATAGGATCAAACTCAAGCGTGACATTGTCCTTCTGTAGGGCTTCCAGATAGTTGTCGCCAGGTGACAGGCGGCGACATCCTACCTCAAAGGTCGGAACAAGCTTGGCGCATAGATAAGGGTCATGGTTGAGACCCTTCTCCATCTTATCCTTGAAAAACTGGAAGGCAGCTACCTGTTCAGGGCTATCCTTGACCAATACCCGGAAAAGCTTGTTCATCGAATTTTCAATGCCTTTTCTTAGCTCTAGCAACTTTTCAGGCTGATCCTTGAAGGCCTGAATTTCTTCATCCGTGTAGGTAAAGTTCTTGCCCTCAGGCGTAAACTCAGCCACGAAAGTGCTTGATACCCAAAGAGGACTTCGAACTAGGTTGACAATCTTGGCTGCCGTGCGTTGCATCTCGGGAAGTAGTTGGACTGCTGAAGATCCATTGCCGATGATACCGACTGTTTTGCCTGACCAGTCCAAGCTTGTGTCCCAGTCGGCTGTGTGCATGAGTGTTCCCTTGAAGTTATTAGGACCAGGGATTGTTGGCCAATTCCACTTGCTGAGGAAACCAGTTGCATTGATTAGTATGTCGGCTTCGTCCTTGATAAGGGCGGACCCATTCTGTTGCCGGATTTCGAGACGCCACTTGCCAGCTTCATCATCCCAGACCGAGGAAACCAACTCAGAATTGAACTCGACGGGCTTGGCTAGTTCGTATTTGTCCGAAGTCTTCTTGATGTACCTCCAAATCTCAGGACCCGAGGCGTAGAAGCAACTCCATGATGGATTGGGCTCGAAAGGGAATGTGTAGATGTGTGCAGGGACATCGCATGCGACTCCGGGGTACTTGTTGACGAACCAAGTTCCCCCCACATCGGCATTCTTTTCATAGATCTTGAGGTCCATAAATCGATCCAGGGGTTGATCTCCATATTTGTACTGATACGACAGCATCAGTCCAGCGTATCCAGCACCGACGCAAACGACCTTGAGCTTCCGCGGTTTCCCGAGGGGGCAGTTCTTCGCCGGGACCCAGTTGTCCGAGGTGTGTCCATTGACACCATTGATACCGTTCGATTCCGACATATTCGCGGTGCTTAAAAGTGTTTTATTATGAGAGTCAATAGAATAGCAGATAATTATGCTTACATGCGCTGTTTATAGTCAGATAAATAGTGTTTCGCGAGACTATCAACTCCCTCAATACAGAAAGTCACATGCCCTTAAAGTTCCGGCAACTAAGAAACATCACAACTACAAAGTAGACATGACATCCGATACAATAAATCTGCGTATGTTTATTGCAAAGACCTAGTTATTAAGTCTATCGGGGCCGTTCCGTGATCTTGCATCGGAAGTCAGCCCCGGCCCGGGAGCACCCCGCATCCGGTCGGTGAGGGTTAACTGTCCGGGCCTCGACCATATCCACCTTGACAGCAATCGAGTCATGCCCCAGAATGGAAGAGATGCTGCTTGGAAGTGGCAGTGGCACTGAATAGGATAAATAAGAAAATCGATAGTTGGCCAGAGTGAGCTGAATCTTTCTCCCCCACACTATCATTATTGTGAATTCACGTTTATCGTTACTACAAGACCAGGTTCAGGATAATCATACTACCCACCAGATCAAAACCTTATCTATGTCTGTCAAACCTACATTGGAGTTCTTCGGTATGTATACGAACAAACGAATCATGCCTTGCGAGGTATTTGTCTTACTAATTCTATTCACCACGCAGGAACAACTACCTTTAGACTCAAGTGGAATGGTCTGACCATTTTCCATGACACTTGGCTCAAGAAGCCAGCTGGTCTGCATCGCTACCTTGAGCTTGACGATGTGACTGAGGTGGACTACATCGTTATCTCCCATGCCCACTTTGACCAGTGAGTTTAAATCTTGACCTTGAGATCACATGTCAATGCTCATCAGACTTTAGTCTCCCAGGTGCAGATCAACTAGCTCTACGAACCGGTGCAACAGTGATTGCGAATTGTGAAGCCATTAACCGCCTCCGAGATGCCGGTGTGCCCGAAACACAATTGATCCCTGTCAGTGGGGGTGAAAGAGTGCCTCTATTTACGAAAGACATTCTCAACAAAGCCGTTGAAGGAACCATCGATCGGGCACCAGCACCTCCAACTGCACCTCACAGGCCTCATGTTAAGTACGCAACAATGGCAGTCCATGTCTGGCCCTCGCTGCATTCGCTCCTCCCTGGTGTGACCCCGCATGATCTACCCGCTCACTTCGACACTGATCAGTCATACACTGGCGAAACTACCCCATATGATTGTTCCTTGGACATCACCAGACTTATGCAGTACGGTCTCTTCAGGATGAAAGAGATTGCTACTGATGATCAAATGGATGATGGAACGCGTGCCTTTGCGGACTACGTACAAGACCGTAAGACGCATGTAATGTCGCATTGTGATGGTGGTCAGCTCATGTACAACTTTGTTGCTGGAGACAAGGCGATATTGTTCAACACTCACCTTGGTGTGTACGAGGGTATCGCAAGTTGTGTGACACCGAAGCCTACTATTGCCATTCTTGGCGCTGGTGGACGAGCAAACCTCAACGGAAGGCCATTCCAAGGTTCAGCAGCCGAGTTCCTTGTTAAACAGACAAAGTGGCTCGGAGAACCTAAAAATATCTTCTTCTGTTTGCATGACATCAAGTAAGTTTGCTGTCTGGATGTTCCTCTCAAAGTTACGTGACTAACTATTTCCAGCATCATCAAACCTTACACTGTTGATATCACTGGGGCGAAGAAGTTGATAGAAAAGGAGACGCCTAGCAAGACTATCGATACTCAGCCTGGAGAGATTTATAATTTGTATATATAGATTCTAGTGCGTACTTGGATTCATGTGTATGACATCACATCTTTTGAATATAGCCGCGTAACCATACTTGTTCTAACTTGTAGTAAGAATAGTAAAACGTTGGCCTTTGCGTACTTAATTCCATCCTTTGTGTAACGAGTAGTCTTGCAACTATATTGTCTTATAAGTTGGAAACCTGATTCACATGACTCCCATTTTATTGAAATATCTATAAATTTCAACCTTCTTAAGGAGCACCTAGAGCCAGCCTAGACTTGAGAACAAGGTATCCGTGTTTAACATGTCCCCGAAATCAGAGATATCGGTTAACTGCGACCCCATGAAAAAGTCCAACGACAGATCTGATGAGCTTCCACCACTAATGTCTGTCTCAGTTCCCAACGTAGAACCCTCTGTCAAGCAGTCTGTCGATGAAGAACAGACAGGGCTTTGAAACAGAGACTCATCAGCGTCGACAGCCAACCATCCATTTTTCTTTCCACCTGTTGTGTTCGGCAATTTTGTTTCCTCGCTCAAGCATCCAAACAGGTCCGAAACCAAATGGCTTTTTTGTTCCACGATTCGACTGTTTCGTTGCTCGATGTACTCGCTGCAAACAGATTGAAGCTGTTGCACAACTTGACGGTAATACCTGGCAATACCGTCATGCAATTCAAACTTTTGTAGCAATTTATCTGCTATTTTCAGATTCGCCCTCAAGGGAAAGACTCGGTCGAGGTCTGCAAATGTGGCAAGACCGATAGTCAAGGCAGCTGTCATGGTCGCGTGAACTGCGAATGGCAATCGCTTCGGCAAGTCTGTCCTTGGTAGAAGCCCTTCAAGTAAGCAAATGCTTCGAAGAGCTGAGTCTACTGAGGCGTAAACAAGAGCAGTGTCAGAGACTGAGCCTGGCGATGTAGAATCGTGGTCTCCGTTGGGTCCGGCGCGTAGGATCTGAGATTTCACCCGTTCGAGAAGGACAGGCCGTGTCAACAACATAATCGACCAGTAGTATGACTCCTTAATGTCGCAAAGTCGCATGTTCGGCTCACGGTCGTATTTTTCAATCAGGTCTGCTGAATCGATTCCATCAGCTTCCAGGCCACGAGCCATTCGTTTTGCCCATAAGCGATGCTCCTGCGTCATGTTCGCGATAAAGTTTCTTGAAATGGTGGTTGTTCCATATACCTCTTTCAAGACGTTATCAATAATAGATGTTATGTCGATAGCTGAAGAATATCCCTGTTCCGTCTTGGTGTTACGCGTCTCGGTCGTGCACACAGGCCGGCCCAGAGAGCCACTGATAAAGGTATCCATCATTCGCAATGCTTTCCACAACCGGTCGCGAAACGCAAAGCTATCGCGGCTCATGAGTGGTGAGTGATTGGGTTGATGAAAACCCATACCACATGCTCCACGACATGCAACTGCGATAGAGTGATATGCGGCATCTCGTCTCCCCGTATTGAGATGGTAGAAAAAGATCCAGGAATGACATAAAATGGACTTTACATCGGGCCGGTCGGTGGAAACCATCTTGACCAGAAACGTCGCGTAAGAAAAATACGCATTAGCGACTTCAGTTTGATCTCCAGGACATTGAAGTGCACCGTTTGCGAGAACCAAGTAACCCAAGGCCGTCGAAAGATCTGGAGGTTGGTCGGAATTGTCAAGCCACTGCAAAATCTCGGCTTCAAGCGTGGCATGATCGCAAACGCCCAGCAAACCATTTGTTGCTCGCATAGCCCATTTGACAAAGTATTTGGCTTCGGCGATGCTTGGCTTGGGCGGGGGATCCGAGATTGTGGCCAACGATGCGTATGATGGAGCAGTAGAATCGGGATCGATGTGGTATTCTATAGGCTGGTCGACAAACGGACAAGATCCAAGAGTTTGGGCAACAAGATGACGGATCTGTTGAAGAAAAGTTTCATTTGCCGAGTCTCCAAAAAATAGCAGGCCTCCGCTCTCGTCGTACACCAGACTACAAACATTGGAGAATGGGCTATCCAGGGAGTCGCCAGGATCACAGTTCACAATCTGTGTCTGGGGAGATTTGGGCGTAATCGATTTCAGTTTTGTTGTTCGCATGCGAAAGTTTGGGCGAGGAGTCGTCGTCACCCGAGGTCCTGAATAGTGGCATTCTGCCGCTGGTTGTCTTGCTGAGCATCTTCGGCAAGGGGTGTTACCATCGCAACGTTCTTTGCGGCGTTTGCAGTTGTCGCAAGCCATAACACAGCGGCGCCTCATGGCATCGCTGACCTTTTTCGTAGGCATTTTGGAACTTAGATCCGGGAGCTGGGTAGTTACGTGGTTGAGAGATACAACGTCACTCGGTAGAAGAAGGTCAGGGACAGAGATACGAGTACTTATTGTTTGTCGGGAGTGGGGTCGAAGTGAATCAAAGTAATAAATAGTAACCACCATAGAAGAAACCCTACCGACAACATGCCGATCAAAATGCGGGGAAGATGGACTAAGCAACGCCTCGTTGGTTAGTTTGTCTG
This sequence comes from Fusarium subtropicale, assembly GCA_003670145.1. Taxonomy (NCBI): domain Eukaryota; kingdom Fungi; phylum Ascomycota; class Sordariomycetes; order Hypocreales; family Nectriaceae; genus Fusarium; species Fusarium subtropicale. Next base: position 3,608 of record QRAA01000256.1, on the reverse strand, counting down.
GTGACTGAGTGCCTCAGAATGGTATGTGCACCTCTCGTAAATGCATGAATGAAGCAATGCTCTCTGACGTTCCATGTGGTGGCATCAGTGATGCTCAGGGACTGTGATACTCCAACCCTGTATCTCTTTCGTCATGTTTCATACATCTACGAATAATATTCCGGACATGTCCTTTTAATCTGACTTTATGAGAATGATCTTGCATTCATCTGGGGTAACTAGCGTTGAGTCTAGATAGGGGATGTAACGTGCTAACCTCGCTTGGGCCTCGTCAACGGAGTTTTGAGAAAGTCCATCACGGACTCCGACAGAGCCAATCTCCAGTTTTATTTACGTGGCAGAAAAGCTCAATCCATATTTAACTGCCAATAGGAACCCAGCCAGCGGCTCTTCACATCTAGCGAAATTACCAATCTGTACTGAGATCCCTTGATACGATCGCCTTGTCACGAATTTACGATTTATGGCAGGCAATACCAACAGCATAACGAATGACAAGATCTCAAATACAAACTCGTCCATGTTCATTGCCTACCTGTCCTAATCAACTCATACACACTCCGCCTTTGTCTTGCCAGCCGTCTTGTTATGTGCAATTGCCGACAGCTACCCACACAAAACCCTAGTCAGTAACTGCTTGGCAGTAGCGTATTATTACATGGATATTGACCGGCTCTGCCGGCGAGACAACAGTCTGTGCTGAAGAGAGAAGGACTACTGAAGAGAACCATGACTGCAAGAGCGTCTGTAGGGTAGCGTCATGTGATTATTCAAGACATGATTCTAACTGACAAACGATCATCGCTGAAACGAATCTGACATTCAGTTCTTCGCATATTCTCACCTGCTATCTCTTAAGCTGAGACATGATTGCTGTTGTTGATTTGTTATTGTTGATGGGCTCATCTCACGGCGTTGTTTCGGTCAATCCTTCACCACTCGTGATGATTCTGAAATGGTTGATAACCCAGAAACAAATAAGGTGACGACGTGTGACTGGAACGCAAAAATCTGGTTAGCAGTCGGGTTAAATATGTTCTTATAGGATCTACTGGGTCCTAATATTGGCCATCGTCGACTGCCCACAATGGAATGAGGGCTTGCTGAAGATGCCGGAGAGTTCCGGTCAAGGAAGCCGGCATCCGAAGAACCGTGATCAAGACCCGGGTGGATCTAATCGACTCTCCGGGGTATCGTGATGGAAAACGATCCAATTCCGTATCGTGTTCGGTATCCGAAGAGATGTCCATCGCGATACAACGACAGGTTCCATAGGAGTGAGTATCAGCGATAGATTTGTGTTGATAAGATGGGTTGCCCGACACTAAATAATGTTCCCCTAAAACACATTCCTTGTCTTCCTATCTTTGTTGTAATAGCTTCCGTCTAGTTTCCTGTACATCAGAGCAACAAAAATGGATTGGTCGACATTTCCAGACATTGCCCAGATCCGGGCTTTGATAGACAACAGCCAGAGGCCGGATATCACTTGGGGCGTTCTCATTTCAACCGTGGTATATCTTGTATATCTGTTAGTTGACAGAGTATACAAGCTCTACCTGCACCCTCTAGCCAAATTCCCGGGTCTACCAGAGGCCTGCCTGTCCAAAGAATGGCTGCTTCGGGTTTCCGAGGAGGGTAATCCTGAGCGTGTCTTTGAAGAATTGCACAAGAAATACAGTCAGTCCTGCCGTTAAAGCCCCATGTGTCCTGACCTCAATCCACTAACCGGAAGGCGATTAGACTCAAAGGCAATCAGAATAGCACCAAATGAGCTACATATCGACGATGTCAAGATGTACAAGGAGATTTACAACCAGACCGCGACTTATATCAAGCAACCAGACTTCTATGCCGGATTTGGAACACCGCATTCTGTTTTTGCCGAACATGATCCCAATCTCCATAAACAACGACGACGACGCTTGAACCCGTATTTCTCACGAAGGGCAATAGGAGGACTAGAGGATTTACTCAAAGACAAGGTCGAACAACTTGGAAACCGTATCGATAGCCAGAATGGCCCTTATAACATCTTCAACGCTGTAAGGTGCACAACAGTTGACATCATCTCTCACTACTGTACTGGAAAACCTCTTGGTCAACTCGAGAAAAGCGATGAAAACTTCAACGGCGATTTCTTGGATGCATTTGATGCCGTTTCTGCCTCTCTCTGGAAGTTCATGTATCGGCCTGTCCTTCGAAGTATCATGTTGGGCATTCCCTCCGGTATTGCTAAGATCCTTAGTAGGGAGGCCCGACTGATGATGAAACTTTACGGCGAATGCCATAGAGAAGCGCTCAGCTTCAAAAATAACCCACCCAAGACTTCGCACGGTACCGTTTTGAGCAGTCTGGCTGATCTTGATGAAAAGGATATGGGAGATGAGGCAGTCGACTTGCTCATTGCGGGGTCAGATACAACAGCGTACACATTGGCAGCAGCTGTTGTGCAAATCTGTCAGAACAGCCAGGTCAAGAAGAAGCTCGTGGAAAGTCTGAAGGCAGGAGTTCCTGATGTCAAGAACTTGCCTTCGCTGTTGGGGTTGGAACAAATCGCGTACCTGAACGCCACAGTCCGTGAAGCCTTGCGATTTGCCATTGCGGCTCCCGGAAGGCTGCCACGCGTTGTTCCTCGAGATAGCAAGCCTCTTATTGTCGACGATCAAGTCATCCCTGCAGGTAGTATCATTGGTATGTCGGCGTACACTATGAATTTTAGCAAGGAGCTCTGGGGCAAGGATGCAGCAGAGTTTAATCCGGATCGGTGGTTGGGCGAAGATGGAAAGAGTTTGGACACCAACATGTGTTCATTCTCAAAGGGCCTTCGAAGTTGTCTTGGACAGAATTTGGCGTTCGCAGAGATGCATTACATCCTGGCATATCTCTTCGCCAAGTATGACATGGAACTGGTTGACAAGTCGGACGGCATCGAGGTACACGATCGGTTTACAACTTATGTCACGAATCATGCTATTATGGTAGACATGAAGAAGCACAAGGTTTAGAAAGGCGTGAAGTAGTGGCAGAACCTGATATAGCCGGTCGATCAGAGGTTCGAATTTTAATGCTATTCTTTTGTTCAATGGAGGGATAACATATCAAACCTTGTACCTATTCATTTTTGATCTTGGTTCTTGAATTCATTATACGCAGTATGGTTTCTGTTTCTGCCTCATTTGTAGATATTGCCTTTAAAGGTCGAACATATGATGATTTCGACGTAGAGTGAAGTGTTCCCTCCCAGCGAATAATGTACGCTTGTTCGAAACTGAGTCGAATTAGACCACAAATCTCGCCCAATCAATGGGACTCTCAAGTGAGGTGTATGGGCTAGTACATGTAATGGAACATCTTGCCAAGGAGGCGGGTCCAAAGACGCAAATGAAGCGATTAACGAAGCCTCCAATGCCAGGCTTGATTCACCCATATATCCAGTCTGTGAAGCTATTAAACTTATAAAGCACTCATGATTTAATTATAGCAAGATAATCAGATAAAGATAGGGTTTTTTCTAATATTTATACTTTATAAAGGGCATTATAACTCCTTTACCTATATATAACCTTTTTTTACTTTACCTTATAGATAAGGTTTAAGTATAATAT